>APFE031515151.1:0-12103 GCA_000404065.3 Pinus taeda
TGAAGTGTTATTTCCGCTGCATCTCTTTATTTATGGTTATCACATCTCTGTATTTATGGTTATCTCTATAATCTATTGCATTCCTATTTAAATCCGGATCAATAGATCAACTAACAACATATAAAACTCCCGCAACACCACCATACATCCAATCTCCTCCAAACAAACTCTCAATAAATATCCATCGGTAGCATAGAAAATATGGATACAAGAGCATAACCATGTAACTATAGAGTAAGCATACAAAACATGGATTTAAATGCTACAACTGTACAAATGATATATTTGCTCCTGTAATCATAAATACATCAATCATATAATTGTGGAGCTACACTAATATCTGTATCTCTGCTATCAAACCTTGATCTAAAACATTGTGCCTTTGATTGAACTCTGCTACAACCTCTGCAAACTCTATCACAACCTTCATATTGAACTCTCCCTTCTCAGTCACTAATACTGACAACTCCATGCACCTTTTTGTTCTCTCATCTCTGCCATTTAATTCTATGTGTTCTCCTACTGTAGGAGCTTGACCTCTTGCCTCTACACAAACCTCTTCTCTCCAATATGTGCACTGTGTAACCTCACAATTATCCCCTCACTCATCTATTTAAACAATTTGATCCACTATTTACGCTAATCAATTAATCAATGAATTCACATTTTAAACACTTATTACAGGTGGAGATTAAGTCAATTCGAACTT
The DNA here is from genome assembly GCA_000404065.3 of Pinus taeda. Taxonomy (NCBI): domain Eukaryota; kingdom Viridiplantae; phylum Streptophyta; class Pinopsida; order Pinales; family Pinaceae; genus Pinus; species Pinus taeda. The sequence goes on from APFE031515151.1 coordinate 710, forward strand.
TCCAATCAATACCATGAGAAATTACTCTGGTTACATCCACTGGAAATCGCTGGAGTGTGCATAAAATATGGAAACTCCACTTATAGGTAGTAACACAGGCCTCTCCTTCGGGAACTAAATTACTAATGTAGGTTTTGGACTAGGAATCCACATTACCCTTTGCTATAACATAGGTTGTACTTCTAGAATCTACGTTACCCTGTATAAGGCTCTCGTCATGTCCAAAACTTGATTTGTAAGCATCTCCAGGCTTGTAAAGCCCCCTAAACAATCTCCAAACCTTGTAAAACCTTCTCCAACTCCTCTACATCAACAAGAACATCATCGTAAAGGGATTAGCATGGAAAACACATATGCATAAAGTCAAGAACATGAAATCCTAGTTAGCCAACATCCTTAGCATGAATCAACATCTCTACATTAAGTCAACACCTCTGCATCAAATTAGTGATAACTCATGTATAGAATATCTACATTCTAGCCACAAACCATGAGAGATACCATCATAAGGTTGACATCAATGATAAGGCAAAAAATGCTAAGTCCTTATTGACGACAAGTCCAACATGATACAACATGGAAGGCTCATAGAGTTTGAGATTTTATACATTCATCATTAAGTAAATGGACATGTATGGGGTTAGACTAAATTTGTAGGCATTATTTGCCACATTTTCCAGTATATAAAAAGGACCATATTAAAAATTCTTTATTTTATTGTCATGAACTGATAACCTCTCCTTATTCAACTGCAACCATACTTTTCTCCACTTTGAATGAATTTGCTATTATGTGTTGGTCATCCTTGTCCTTGTAGTTTTCTAATGAATTTTGTAGTGTATCATGTACTTGCAATCAGATCTGCCTAATCATATCAAAAATTTATTTATTTATTTATATTTATATTTTTTTTCTTTCTCTTAATGCGTCCCGCATGGTATCCTCCATCAATCCTCCTTGCTGTCCATATACAACATCCAAGGTGAAGGTGGAAAATGGGGACTTATCAATAGAAGTGTAAATTTCTCTATTATAAGAGTGTTGTATATATACTACATTTTCATCCCAAATATTTGGATGCTTTTGATTGTAACCCCTCAAAACTTGCACCAAAGTCTTACTAATCACTTTTCTTTTCCCAATTGTATTTGGATGGAATGTTGTAAATATCTTTATTTCCATGTCCACGTTCTCCCGCAATCTAGTCCCAAATGAAACAAGAAATATAATGGTCTTATTTGAAATGATGCTCCTTGTTATCCCAAAGTACCTCCATATATATTTAAAGGACAAGTTTTTTTTTTTGATGGTCTTTTCACCGGGCATGAGAAGGCACATCTTGTGGAACTTTTCAACTAGCATGAATAGGTATTCATGTCCCTTCCTAGTTCTTGGTAATCATCCCACAAATTCCATGGAAATTTTTTTCCAAGGATGAGTGGGTACATGTAAAGGATGTTATAGAACCTATTTCTTGTTAGTACACTTGCTAGAACAACACATATTATTTTAATGAATTTTCATGGAATTTATCGTAATGAATATTTCTACATTTTCTTGTATTATGGGGCAGTATACATATTATTGGAAATGTAACTAGGCTGTTGAAAAGTGTGCAACAAGAAATGCTAAATTTATAATGTGCTAAAAATAGACCCGCTAAAAATAGCATGTCTAAAAATAGCAGTTTGGCTAGTGAGGTCATTGGCCACATTGGGTGAGAGGTGAAACTGCTAAAAATAGAAAGTTCTAAAAATAACATGTTTGGGTCCCTTCCTATTTATAGCAGTCCCTGGTCTAACTATAGGAAGTAAAAATGAATTTGGTCTTACCAACAGTGTAAAATATTAATTAAATAATCTCCATGAGTTAATTAGTTATGTAAAATTAAACTTGAAGTCTTTGTGAGATCATGCAATTAGTTAATCTATTAATTGATGAATTTATCCATAAGTTAAAGAGATAAGGATGAGTTGTAATTATGAGTTGTAACTAGTTGGCTCAATTAACTGAGTCAAGTTCAGTTATATTAATTTACCAAGTTGTTAAATTAATGAGATTCAGTTTGTTAATGCTTGCATGCATGTAACAATTTATATTTTCAGATAACTGAATATTATAGCTTAAATAACTCATGCATGTTAGTTCAGATAGAGACCTAGTTGAGGTCAGAGAAGGGACAATGTACTATCAATTGGATGAATATTTTTCTTATAAAGAAATCTCATCCATGATGAGGATTTATCTCCTTCAGGTTTGTGCATTTATTTCAGAGGTCAGTGTTGTGTGTGAGGTGAGAATCACACAGGTTGCAGCTGGAGGACCCAGGAAAACTGTGCATAGAAATAGGAGGCTTGGAGGGTAGAGGAGAAGGTTTGTGAGAAGCCTTTGACTGTCTATGAGCAGCAGAGGGATTGCATTGAGAGCTGGATAGCTTCCGAGCTAGGGCTTTGTGTAATCTAGACTATATTTCAACTTGTATGATAATACAGAGATGGGGTTTTAGGCAGGTGCCTTCCCCAGGTAAATTCTTCTGTGTTATGTGTGATTGATTCCTTCTTATCAGTTATATGTGTTCTTATTGATGTTGCTCATGGTTGATTAAGCTTCCGCTAAATTGTTTGTATAAGTATATCAAGTTTTTTGCTTTAGTACATTGTATTACCAGGGGATCTACAGGTGGAAAAAGTTCTACATGGTATCAGAGCTAGCTGTTTTGTAGAAAAATTCTACAAAATTCTACATATGTTTGGTCTTTATATTAATTTGTATGTTATGTAAATGAAGAAAATTAATTTTATATAGAGGCCACCATCACATAATATCACCACTTTCAAGGTAGCCAACGTCATGACTAAAAGTCTCATGTTTATGAGATTTGGCTTCTTAATGAAGCAAATTTGGGTAACTAAAGTTTTTGGTTTGAAAGTTTTTGACTATATTTCATGGGAACAAAATGTTGTGACACAGGTGGAATGATGGATCGAGGAGCCCATGAATAAAATATTGTGGTGACATTGAATCCCTTTGACACATTGATCACTTGTTGACAGTGCTGGACGCACCAACATTTAAGGGATCTCCCTAATATGAAGTCTAAATTAGACCTCACATCATTTGGTGTAGGAGTCCCATTCGGAATACGGCCCGGTTGCCGATGCAGTGGGTTTTAATGATGTGCCTTGCATGTAACAACGCATAGAGTGGCGTATGATAACTTTGGTGGGAAAAAGTATGTGACTATGTGGAAGGTCAATTATGATGAATGAAGGTTCTAGCACATGGAAGGAAAATGTGAGAGTCCCTTAGAAACCTGTAATAGTACTTCATTTGGAAGGAACACAAAAGCATAAATCTATCACAAGCTAGCATGTAAAATAATTCACAAGTTAACTGAGATGGAAATATACATCAACACACATTCAACAAGATTCGTACCAATGCAAAATAAATATTTCATAAGCATAAGCGTAGGTGAAATAACATACATTGCAAACATAACAAGAATCGTCCTACTATATTCACAACATATGCATGAAAACATGCCGGACCTGAAGTTCCAATCATACATATATCATTGATGGACCAATAGCCCCAATAGTGAAACTTGAAGTCAACACCTGCTCCTCCAAATAAATATACTCCCTCTATGCTACGAAGAAGCCAAGGCTCTCACAAACTCCTAAGCTCCTAATTCTAATTGTATGTCTAGCCAAAATCTTGGCTCCCCAAAATCCCTTTACATGATTTATGAGGGTCTATTTCGAACAAAAGGGTTGACCATTCACTTCCCCTTGTGACTCTTGGACTTCCCTCATGACTCTTCAACTTGTTTACCAGATGACTCTTTACATTCATTACATCATGATTCTTGACATTCCAATATTGACACTTAGAATTCCACTTACAAATTAATTACAAAATAATAATATAATACACTCGTACCCATATAAGGAAAAAATGGGTAGAGCCAACTAGACATCCTAATAAGACAAAACAATCAGGCTTGAGTGTGGGGAAACTGCAGCTCAACAACTTCCACTTGATTTTTCTCGGTTACGTAGTAGTGCCAAGCTTTATATTGCGCAATGAAATCTGTGCGATGGTGTCAGGCTAGAACTAGACTCTAGCCTCAATGGCATCCAGGTACACTAATGTGGAACCAGTTTGTGTTTCCTTCTTAAGCAGGAGCAACATCGTGTTGATTTGGACATGGACACAAAATTACTTATGCATATTCTGTCTGTTTACTTCAAGATATTCCTTGATGGATATCTGTCTCAAATGTTCTAAGTATTCTTCAATCTCTTGCTTGACTTGATTCTTGTGTTTTTTCTACATGAGTGAGTTGACTGATGGGATCCTGTGCGATTTCACCACACCAAGAATTCCAGGCTGTTATAAAATCATGCATATGAGGCCTGGGTATTGGCAATGAATGAGGAGAGCCATTTTTTTATTCTGGATGAGCATCTGAACCTTTTCTTTCTCCAACTCTGCCTCTTGCCTTGTTTTCTTTCCCAATTCAAGCATTGCCCCTTTGTATTACATTGACCATTCATGCACGACAACAATAGATGATTGTACAACCTTGAGAGTTTTGACATGATATTTACATTTTTATTGCAATACATGCAAGTGGATAGTTTCCTTATGCATGGTGACAAGATCCTCATAAAAATTCCGCATGGTCTCTCCCAGTGTCAATACTTCACCGAGTATCATTGCCTTCAGTTATTCCCGAAACTTGTGCGAGAGTTGCATTTTATAACTCTACTCGGGGTTGTTGTACCTCTTTCCTAATAACCTGCAAGTTCTTTGCCAATTTTTTGTTCTCGGCCATCAAATAGTCCGTGTTTGACTTTGTAGCACTTGCAAAGGCTAAGTTGGTTGCGCCAATGGCACTTGGATTTATTCTAGTGTTTGTTATGATTACCCTTTCTCTAATGAATGCAGGAGATGTGAGGTCGTCCAGAAAATGTTTCTTCCTTGTTTGTACAATTTTTTTCTAAATCTTGTTATAAGTTAGATTGTACGTGTCCATAAATGGACAATCATCAAGAGGAACAATTTCATCTTTCTGGCTTGGAGCTTTCTCTGCTAGAGGATGGGAAGACTAAATGCTGACCCATTGTGTACTTGGCATTAGGTCGACATATTGATTTTGTGGCTTTGGGTCCTCCTCCATGTCTTGTATTTTTATCAACTCTTCGATCTCTTAAGTGAGCTCCTTATACTGCATCTGTCTGATCTCCTCCTCTAGGTGTCAGTTTTGTTCTTCAGCTTATCTTCATGCAACTTATCCTTCTTCTACTCTTTGCCCTTCTTCTTCTTCTTCCTGCCTTTGGATTTCTTCTGCCAATCTCTTATGCTCTCATTCTTCCTTCTGCTTGTATTCTGCTTCCTGCATCCTTTGTTTCCTCTTCTTCTCTCCTTCTAAGCCCGTTTTACTTATGAATGGATCTACTTTCATCTAGGGACTTCGCTCTCCCCCTGGACTATGCACAACTTTCCTCTTTCCCTTCTTGCACATTGGGTTGTTCTCTTTCATTGGTACTGCCTCTTGAGAGATTTCTTTCTACAGAGTAACTTGCGATGTTCCAACAAAGTTGATTGGTTCATGGGACTTGGAGGCATTATAACAATTCTTTCATGGTTCCTCCTCTGGTCAGTGAAAGGTTCTGCTTAGCCACTTGAAATGAATCCCCACACAATGGTATCTAAAAATATTTTGGGGATCGTATGGATTGAAGTCCAGAGTACCAAATGCAAAATTTTGTATCGCCTTTCCTTCAATATCCACGAATTTCATATTCTTGATCTCGTACAATCTGATTTGCATAGGAAGAGTTGGCCAAGGTTCTTTCTTCTTCCCGTGCAAAGTTTCTAACAACGTTGTGGATAGATGATACACAACTTCTTGCATGACTAACTTATCAGTGTCATACCTCGATAAAAGACATAGAGACTTCTATCCACTGAACACCCTAAGGAACGTGCCATTCAGTGAGGAAAACCAATATTCTATCTCTGACACTGCTTCAATTGCCTCACGTGACCTAAAAGGTGGCTCTTCCTCAAAGATAAACTTGTACAATAGAATGAGGAAGTGACCAGTAAACTTCTCCATTACTCCTCCATGGCTGCACTCTGAAAGTGTCTTGCAATGAATGTGCACGACAATGTCTTTTGGTGTCCAAGCCCAATTCATGTCAGGGAATGCATTATGTGTGCATATTGCATCTAATAAATATGTAGACATGTAAACTATAGCTTTCTGCACTTGGGAGGATTATGGGAAATTGCTACATGGATCTTCAGCTACCAAGCCGACAAATCTAACTAGTTGACTGGTTTAGCTTCATTTACAACCTAGTTCAGTAAAAATTCCCACCCTTCAGGAAAGGTCTTGGTGCTCTATTGACCATATACTCTGCAACATAGAATGATCAAGAGATGATAGGCCCTCTTGAGAGACTTTGTCTTGTAGGTGTTGGTGAGTGTTTGACAAAATTTTGTTGGATATTTCACCCAACCTTTAATAATATCATTGGTGCTCAGGTAGCTGGTAGCAACATAAAAGTAAGAATCCATGAGAAATTATGACTTCGGAAAATGATACATGAGATGATAATCTAGCACTAGAAAAGAAGAAAGCCTTTGTTCGTTGGCATTAGTCAGATTCATAGTCTTTGGATATGTATGAGAAACTATGCAATTGACAACGTCTGCACATGGGAAAGCCAAATACCTAAATGAAATCTTTTGTAACCTTGACTTCTAGACATTAACATACACCTATTGGTCTTCAAGGTTCACTTCAAAGCTTTTTGATGAGAATGTTTCATTCACTTTTTGCCATATGGTATCTGATTCCCTTTCTATGAACAATTGAGTATCTGCGTAAACTGGAAAGTTCATTGGCGTAATCTCAACTACCTCCCCAATGCTGCTTTTTGTGGTATCCTTTGAAGAAAATATCTTTGGTGCTCAGCAACTATGCTACCCACACGAGGAAAATACACTCATGTAAAAGACAAATTAGCCTCAACAAATCAACTTACAAAGAAATATGACAACATCAACCATTGGATTAACTGGGAAAATTACATAATTCTTGAGGTGAAGGAGGGATACTGGCTGCGTGAACTACACATTGAACAATATTAGTGGCCAAGGGATGGGCTTCAGCCCAGGACCTATGCAATGCGTAGTTGGGCCAGCTTGGGCAATGCCCAACTATACAAGGAAAACATTGACCAAGGGACGAGTAGATCTTCCCGATAAGAGTGTGGGAAACAAGTATATATGAGTGATGGTTCAAGTTTAAGTACAAATCTGACTTAGTGTGGATAGATTAGTGCAAAACAAGTGAAAAAAATCAACATGCAAAAGGAAAAACAAACATGCATGGAGAGTTGCTGAAATGACAACCACTAATGGGAAAAACAAGAAAACTAATGTGACACTTGTGAAAGGAGAAATATGGACTGAACAAACACTTGTACAAGATAATATACATTAAAAAACCCATAACCATTAAAATAAACAAGTAAAACAACACACACAAAAGCCAAACAAAAAAAAGTGACAGAAAAAGCGACAAAAGATGACAAAAAAACTCACCCGGAAAAGAGCTCCAAACTCCATCGAAGGATTCTTGATCTCCTTGGGAATGCTTTAGCTCCAAGATCAAATATAAAAATGAGCTCTAGGGGTTTCCATTATATAGATCTATTTTGATTACGGTTTATGACACGCATGCCTAAAATCAATGAAAAAGCGACACTTGGTGGAAAGTTCCAAAAATAGTAAGTGTGCCACCTTTGGGAAACTAATTTAATTTTTTTCGTTTTTCAGAAAACTTTCCATGTACATTTCCAAGAAGGATTGTGCAATTCCTGAGGAATGGTCAACTTCTTGCCTTAGTGCTTTGCACAGTTTTCGAGCTCATGAGATGCTTTGCACAGTTTTTGTCATCAAGGCTAGGCTGCCATCCAGAATTGCGCAATTTTCATGCTCAAGTATGGCCTACCAAGATGAATTGTGTAGTTTCTAGAGGTAAGGTTGACCTCCTTTCCAATATTGCACACTTTCTGGAGGGAAGCCCAACAATGCTGCAAGGTTAATTCAAAAGTTAGCTTGTGTTTGAAAGATATCAAACTGGGATCAATACATCACAATAAAAGCATGAAAAGATAAGTGTTTTATCATAGCATGAATAATTAACGATAGTGAAAGATAAGCTTTTGTGGATGGAAGGAAGGCTCCAAAATCTAAGCATGGGAAAAAATTTTCAGGGTAGTTGTAGCAGCTACAACACTTGGCGACACACTAGTAGAACTCCCGTTCTCTGTATGGGTCTTGTCTCATGAAAAGAAGTATAACTCTTTAGGAAGTATTGTTCAATTTATTGATCACCATAGTTTTTTCACTTAGCTTGAGTTAAAGATATAGTCCCTACCATTATCTTCATCGATGGTACACTTAACCAAGCCAAGTCAAACTCATTTGTTTTGATTAGGGATTAGGATCATATAGATATACAAGTGAAATGATTATCATAGTTTTAGTTTTCATCCCTGGTGTTGCTCCGCTGCTAGCAGCCATGGATAGTACCCTGACAGAGTCACTTCAGGAACACAAACATTGCTCCGCTGTTAGTGTGCTTGGAAAATACCCCGACAGAGTTGCTTGCTTCACCACTCTGTGCAGGAAGACTTTCTCTTCTTTCGCCTTTTATTATTTTTTTCTTTTCATTTTGTTTAAAGAATTGTGCATAGGCACTTATTAATTTCATAGGGCAAAATACGGATCCTGACTTATTGAGAGAAAAATAGGTTGTCCCTTTAAAGAAGGATATTTATACACCTCTGACATACTTGTTAAAGTTTTCTCCCCTCCTTACTCTACTCAAATTAGTTGAAAAAGAACCAAAAATCATAAAATACTGATTAGAGTAGGTGGTACTAGTGATAGATTCAAGCGTCGTGATTCCACTATGGTTTTCTCTAAGAAAGATCATATTTTCCATCAGGGTAACATCGACTGAAAAATGAAAGATTCACACAAAGGGAGAGAATAAACAAATAACCAAGCACTGACAGTAGCACAACTTCCTCTTGAAATTCACCATGCTTGCTTTGGAAACTAAACATAGTCTCACGTGGAAGCTACTCTACAACTGAAAAGAAAAGGAAGAATGGGGTAGAAAGTAAATAAAACAAAATGAAAGAAAGAAAACAACAAACTACCCCTACTCTTACACTAACAGAGAATAGGCCAGACTTACGTAAAATGAAACTTCCAATGTAACCACCAATGCATCGTCTGGCCTATATGGACGAGGGAATGTATATCAAGAAAGATATTCAACAATAACAACAAGCAAGAAATATAGAGTGATACATATCATAACATTCGAAGTTTGAAAATAGACGCAGAAAAATATGACAGAAAAACACATGGAAGAGAATTATGGTGTTCGAACACACTATGAAAATATGTCATGCAAGAATAATCTTTCAAACATGCAAACTGGACGAAAATAAAGAAAGAATAAAACTTGTGTTTCGCAACAGAGCTCACCACGTATGAATCTTCCAAATATTGAGTGATAGGATCATGCAAAACAGATGGAGGATGCAAAAATCGAGCTACAAACTAATTTTCAATTTGCACAAAGGAGTGATGAGGAGCCTTGAAAGCTACAAGATTATTCTAATCAGGACTAGAACTGGCCTCAAGGCTGTGATAACCTGACATAACCATTAGCTCAGGCTGAAGTTCCTTAAAAACTTGCAGAAATTCCAAAACATCAGAAGGTAGATCATAAAAAACCGATGGCTTAGAAATATCAACAACAAAAGAATCAGAGTCATGACTAGATAAATCAGCGAAAAGATCACGACAACCATGATCAGAAAGTTCAAGATAAAAAAAAAGAGGCATAATCATGATCTAATGAATCATAAAGAGGGGAAGATTGGAGACAAGAAATTTCACCCTCTAATTCTTCACAAAGATCAGATGATGGATTGGAGAGATAAAGAAGAGAAGATTTTTCCTCTTCACATTTGGATGTAAAATTGATGTTGTACTAGTTTTGAGTGTGATTAAAAATGACATCATCAGAAACTGATTCTCTAGAAGATTTAGCAGGGATTAAAAAATGTGGAATATGTTAGTATAATTAGGGAGAGGTGTGGAAGGATAAAAATCAACCTTCATCGCAAATTCTTGTTCAGAGATAGACTCCCACACATAGTCGTCGTAAATAATATCGTAGGTTCACTACTCAGCACTAAATCCATCTTGAACTTGATCCTCATGAACATCAACATAAACAGTTGAAACATGTGAACCAAACAAATCATAATTAGGAGGACCAAAAGAACCAATATATGGAGGATGAGGAGATATCACATCATCATAAATGTCAGACTTGTAGTCCAAAACTATGTTAAAATTTTGAGTATTTGGGGTGGCAGAATATGGTGATAAATTAACGGATGAATTATCAAGTTCTCCCACCTCAACCTGCAGAAATGATGTTGTTTGATAAGGGGAAGATGAAGAGTCACTTGGAAAAGTAACTTCGTTTGTCACAGATTTATGAGCTCCATAACTAAGGTATGTTGGGAGACTTTCAAAAGACTCATATTCTTATGGATTCATCGAAATATGAATAAGAAATTTGAATTTATCTTTCATCAAATTCCAATTAATATCATCTTCAGAAAATTCAAAATAAAAAATGAATGAAACGATCATGAAAATCGTTAAGAGATTCATCAGGTGCTTTTCGCAATCGCATGATTTTCTTGAAAATAGATTTGTAATCATACCTGTCAAAGGCATGGCAGACCTCCTTGACAAGATGTTCGAAAGAGTGAATGAAATCAACTAGCAATGTGTAATACCATTCCTTTATGCGCGCTACAAATGTGAGGATGAACAACCTGCACGTAGTTTCCTCACAGTGAATATTATGTTTAGTCCAAAGTTCAAAAAAATGAGCGCTGTGCTCCAGAATGGTTGTTCCACCCTCTCTATCAAATTTTAGATTTGACAAGTCATTGATTATTCCCATGGGCACTTTTAGTTTTGTGGTTCTAGAAAAACATGTCAGGGTTAGTATTTGGGAAGAATCCATTAAAGATACAAAAATTTCAAACAGACTTCATGGGCTCAACTTGTCATTTGGCCGTCCTTCTAGCACCAGAAATGTTGATAGTGCTGGACCCGCCAACATTCAAGGGATCTCCTTGATATGAATTCCCAATTAGACCTCACAACATTTGGTGTAGGAGCCCCATCCGAAATATGACTTGGTTGCTGATTCAATAGGTTTTAATGATTTGCCTTGCTTGCAATAATGCAAAAAGTGGTGTA
>APFE031515161.1:0-14149 GCA_000404065.3 Pinus taeda
CCTCCTTTCTATATATAAGAGTCTAAGGAGTCACAATATAACCCAGTTGACCTAACAATAATAATATAAAGCCACAAAAATAACAATAGAGGGATTCTATGGGGCACATTAATAACAATATGGGGACAATAGGGGCACAACAATATTAATAAGGAGTACATCGGCAATAGTAATGGGGTAATCACTAGTATTATAGGGACCCAACATGCCCCTCTCCTTCAAAAAAGTGTTGTCCTCAATGCTTGAGTAGTTCTGGATACTTCTGTATAAAATTTTCATCCTTCCATGTGGAATCTTCAGCGGATAAGTTCTTCCACTTGATAAGATACTCTGAAATTGATCGATTTCATAGCTGTCGAGTTCTTGTTTTTGTGACTGCTTCTAGTTCCAATATAATTTTTCCTTCCTCGTCAAGTTCTGGCAATATTGTTTGAACCGGGAGCTTATCGCCTATAACCTTCTTTATACATGAAACATGGAAAACTGGGTGCAATAGAGAAGTTGTAGAAAGCTCTAATTTGTATGCCATAGTACCAATCTTTTGCAACACCTTCTACGGACCATAATACTTTGGTGATAATTTATTATCCTTCTTAGCTTGTTTGAGGGACATTTGCTTATATGGTTGTAGCCTTAAGAATACCCAATCACCTACATCAAAAATTCTTTCACTACGATGTTCGTCTGCCTGTTGTTTCATTCTATTCTGTGCCAACACGAGGTTATCCTTTAAGAGTTGGAGGACTTGTTCTTGATGTTCGATGTGATGTTCCACTGCTTGAACCATAGAATTTTCTCTTAAATATGATGTGATGGATGGTGGCTGATACCCATAAAGTGCCATAAATGGGGTCATTTTTGTTGTTGTATTGAAGGAAGTGTTATACCACCATTCAGCTAGAGGCAACCATTTGACCCATTGTGTCTGTTTATCAGATACAAAGCAATGAGGATATCCTTCCAAACATTTGTTTACTATCTCACTTTGCCCATCAGATTGAGGATGATAAGATGAGCTATGAGCTAACTGAGTACCAAGACAAGAAAATAATTCTGTCCAAAAATTTCCAGTGAAAATGGGATCTCTGTCACTTACATAATCTTTGGGTTTCCATGTAGCTTTTGAATTGTTCCCATAAATGCAGTAGAAACTGTACTAGCTTTAAATGGATGTGATAATGCACAAAAGTGTGCATACATGGTAAGTCTGTCAACTACCACCATGATGACACTCTTTCCCTCAGACTTAGGTAAACCTGTGATAAAATCCATTGAAACCTCCTCCCAACATTAGCTTCGAATGGATAAAGGTTGTCATAGGCTTGGGGACTTGATTGTCTGAACTTTATTTTGTTGGCAAACCAAAAATTCTACCACAAAATTTTGAATATCTGATTTAAGGCCATACCAAAAAAATTCCTTCTTAACCATGTGGTAAGTTTTTAAAAATCCTGAGTGCCCTCCTAAGGGAAAGTGTACAATTCCATAAGAATATTTGGTTTGAGCTGGGAATTCTTACAAAGGTAAAAGAGATATTTGTACCATAACGAATCATTTTTCAGCTAAATGTATCATACGTACTGGAATATTGTTGTAACTTTCAAATAAATGCCCACACTTCTTCATCATTCTTCCATTCCTCCCTTGCTTCATTTATCCAATCTGGTTGGATAATAGAAATGGCACACAACAATGCTTCCACATCCTCATCCTTTCTTGAGAGTGCATCTGCCACCACATTTTGCTTCCCTTTTTTGTAGATGATTTCCAAGTCATAACCCAACATCTTTGTGACCCACTTTTGTTGCTCTTCAGAGGATAATCTTTATTCTAAAAAGTATTTTAAGGCTATCATTATCCGTTTTTACCTTGAAGTGTCTTCCCATTAAGTAGGGTCACCAATTCTTAAGTGCATGTAGTATTGCCAACATTTCCTTCTCATAAATTGCTTCGTGTAAATACTTTCCCTTGATTGGATGACTTTTGAAAGCAATGGTTTTTTCATCTTGCATTAAAACAACACCAATTCCATTTCTTGAAGCATCACATTCCACAATAAAGGTTTTGGTGAAGTCCAATGTAGCTAAGACCGTTGCTTGGCACATTTCCTCTTTAAGATGTTCGAAGGCCTTTGTTGCTTCTAGAGTCCATGAAAATGCATCATTCTTCAATAATGTTGTTAGAGGTGTTGTTATTCTCCCATAATTTTTAACAAACATGCGATAATACCTTGTCAACCCAAGAAATCCTCATAGATGCTTTATGTATGTGGGGATTTTCCATTCCTTAATGGCTTTAATTTTGCTAGGGTCTACCTTAACACCTTCATGAGATGAAATGTGACCCAAATATTCCAGCTCTTGTACTCCAAAGAAACATTTGGAGCTTTTTACATATAATTGTTTCTCCTCCAATAGTTGTAACACCCTATCAACATGTTCAACATGATCCTTCCAAGACTTGTTGTAGATTAGTATATCATCAAAAAATACTAACGCAAATTTTCTAAGGAAGGGTTTGAAAATGGAATTCATCAAACCTTGAAATGTAGATGGTGCATTGGTAAGGCCAAAAGTCATGACCAAAAATTTATAATGACCCTCATGAGTTCTAAATATTATTTTTAGAATGTCTTCAATCCTCATTCTGATTTGATGATATCCTGAATGAAGATCCAACTTGGTGAAGTAAATTGATCCATGCAATTCATCCAATAATTCATCAATGAGAGGAAAGGGAAATTTATCTTTAATAGTGAGTTTGTTGAGCTCCCTATAATCCGAACACATGTGCCATGATCCATCCTTCTTGTGCACCAATACTACTGGAGCAGAGAAAGAACTTTGACTATGTTGAATTATACCAGCCTCTAGCATTTCTGCAACCATACGTTCAATTTCACTCTTTTGGGCATAGGGATATCTATACGGTCCGATGTTTGGAGGAGCACTTCTTGGAATCAAAATGAATAGCATGATCCTGATCATGAATAGGTGGGAGACCTTTGGGAATCTCAAATACCTAGGAATGATGGTCCAAGAATTTTTGGAGTTTTGGAGAAATAGATGATTTCGATGTGGAAACATCTAGTGAATATAATTGTGCAATTACACCTCATTATTCCTTTTTTAGAAGCTTTGTCATACTGTTAGAGCTGATTATCTTTCCTAGTTTCCCTGCAATACCCCTTAATTCAACTTCCTTTCCTTCCACAGAAAATTTCACGAAAAGTTCTTGAAAATTAAAAGCTATTATACCCAAGGATTGTATCCATTGGACTCCTAGTACAAAATCAGCACCACCCATTGGAATGGAAAGCATTGGGGTATTCAATACATATTCTCCCATGGATAGCTTGATATTATGGCACTTTCCGGAGCAATTTATGGTTCCTCCACTTGCAACCATCACTTGACACTTTGTTGCTAGATATAGGAAGCAATTCAGTTCTTTTTCTATCTTACAATGAATAAAATTGTGGGTACTTCTTGAATCAATCAACACTATTACCCTTTTCTTCTTGATATGTCCTTCTATCTTAATAGTTTGAGGAGTGGTAATTCCAGCCAACACATTACAAGATATGGTTGGATTCATTTCTTCTTTATCTAGGGTTTGTTCCTGGAGTATATCCTCTTCTTTTGACATTTCTTGTTCCTTTTCTTCCTCCTCTTCACAATCTATGTAGAATAATTTCTTCTTAGCACACTTATGACCTTTAGTCTATTTGCTATCAAAACTGTAACAAAACCCTTTTGCTCTTTTTTCTTCCAATTATTGTGGTGTCAACCTTATAAGTTGTGGAAGGCTAGGGGTAGTAGCACTTCCATATTTATAGTTGTGAGTGGTAGGCTTCCTAGTTCCCAATATTTTGCTTTCCATTTTTCTTGCTAACCTGAATCCCTTCTCTAATGAATCAGGTTCCCAAAGGCGAACATCATGTTGGATATTATCCTTTAAAGACCCTATGAACACATCAATCCTATGCTCCTCTGGAATATATTTACCCTTATGTTCAATTTTTGAAACTCCTCAATGTGCTCCATTATTGAACCCTTTTGTTTGAGACTTATCAATTGGCTAAAAATGTGTTGCTTTTTATATCCTCATAATTTGTTGTCAATTCTTCCGTAAAAATTGTCCAAGTGATATTTTGTTTACGAGAGAAAAGCCATGGATACCATACAAACTGATTTGGTTCCAAATATAAAGTTGCAATACGTACCTTTTGTGTGTTTTGCACATTATGGAGATCAAAAAATTGCTCCATCTGTAGTATCCATGTTGCGGGATCCTTGCCATCAAACTTCTTCATATCAGTTTTTCGAATATGGTGGGTCTTCAATCCAACATTAGAGCCTATGAAATCATGATTAACATTTCTTTTGTTCTCATCATGAGTTTCCTTTACTACCCTTTCACCATTAGTGACCATTTCTTGTAGCAACTTATTCAAATTTATCTTCAATTCTTCCATATTATCGTCCATGCCATTCAACTTAGCCTCGATCTTAGCATCCATGCCATTCATCTTAGCTTCCATGCCATTCATCTTAACTTACATGCCATCCATATTAGCATCCATGCCATTCATCTTGGCTTCATTTACCTTTAGTGAGAGTGAAATTTGTTGTACTTGGTCTTGTAATTTTGATATATCATGTTTCATTTCTTCCTCTTCTTCAGGAGTCATGCTAGAGCTTTCAGGTTGCTTACTAGGTGTTTCCATTTTATTTCTTTGGGGCATTAATTGATGCTAATAATTCTTCACCATTCCCTTTAGATTCCTTCAAACTAATTTTTCCAACCAATCTTATGCAAAATAAAATAATTACACCTCTTTTTTTTTCACTTTGTAAGAGCATGATATTGAATCTGTTGTATCTCTGTAGCCGTGGATCTCAAATATCTAAAATATCATCCTCCAGTAGCCCTTTTAGTCCTCTTTCTAACCCCACAAGTTTGATCAAGATTGGATTCTCCAAGGAAACGTTATACCAAATCTCCCACGGTGACTTGATTATAGACTAGTTCAGTAGAGTGAACTTGCATGATGTGCCGCATCTCACTATTTCAACCTTAGGTTTTGAAAATGATACTCACAAAAACTACAGTCTGCCCTCTTTCTGTAACTTCTTACGAAAATTCAATTAGATATTCAGAGCGAAGGTTATGGTGATTTTCCCAAGGTGACCTGTTTGAAATGTAATTTGGGTGTCTACAAAAACCCTAACTTCCTTAGATCATATCTCCGAGAATATAGTGAGAAAAACTCTGAAATTCGTATCCAAGGTTCAGCGCAATTTTTTCTCAAATGGATATATTTTTATTTTTATTTTTCACTTCTGAAATGTCGCAGAAAAAAGTTATAGCGAAAATGCCATGATGTGCTGTTTGGAGTAGCGAAACCCTAGGATCCAAAGCTCTGATACCAAATGTTAGGGAACCAGCTCACAAAAAGATAGATCAATGCCTTAGAAATAAGCCTCTTCGAGGGGGAAACCTCCTTTACATTACACAAATGAACAATTCTTAGATGATTCAAATGACAAAACCTCCTTTCTATATATAGGAGTCTAAGGGGTCACAATATAACCAAACCGACCTAACAATAATAATATAAAGGCACAAAAATAAAAATAGAGGGATTCTATGGGGCACAGTAATAACAATATGAGGACAACAAGGGCACAACAATATTAATAAGGGATACAACTACAACAGTAATGTGGGAATCACTAGTATTATAGGGACCTAACATGAACTTTACATAATTGACACTTCTCAACCTCCTAGTGCAACAGGTCAGTCTCGATACTGAACCATCCTATGGAACTGCCACCATATGTGAATCCATGCCCCTCCGCAGCCTTCATCAGTTATCTAGGATAGCATTCTGGATACAAAATGTCTTCAGCAGACAATTCTACAACTTGACCTTATAAAATAACCTGTATTGACGCTCCCGGAGCATGACGCGTCACACTAGCTTGACCTTATTAAGAACTACCTGTGATTAATGCTCCCAAAGCATGAGGGGTCATATTAATTTGTTGAATAAATGGCATGTTCTTTGTGGTTCTGCATCATTTGATTTTTACCAACATTTTTTTTTCATACATACCAAGTAATCATCACAACTTTATTTCACGCACCATAAAAACTTTTTCACCACAAGAAATTTACCATAAAAAACTTTAATATTTAATCCTTTATGTCTCCTTAAACCATGCACATATTAGTCTTCGCTTATGGATTGAATTCCTCTAATAAAATCAAACCTTTAAAGTAAATGAATGCACCATAAAGTGAATACAATATTTAATTATTCCATTCACTCTGACGCCCACTGTAATTTATGCCCTCCAACGAGATCAAACCTCCATCTAAATGAATTGTCCATTATTGATACGCCAGATCTTCTATACACATCATTCACTTCTCATTAAAGAATGATTTCAATATTTTCTATCATCGCTGTCTAGATTTACATGTTGAAGAATTCATAGTGAGAGAAGTGATACTTCAACAGAATTCATCATGAACTCCTCAACTTCACCCTTATCAACGTACTTGCCCACAGTTCCATCACAAACCTAGGTTCTAGAGGAATCAATGTTATGCCGTTAGGTCTCATCTTCAACATTTCTCACATCTAATTTGAGATCACGGTTTGGCATTGAATGAGCAGAGCCACCCATTTGTTGCGAACGCAATCACATTGCAACAAAAGCAACACAACAACAAATCCCTTTAGATATCAAACTGTTTGCAGTAGCATATGGAATCTTTAACATAATATTTTTCTTTGAAAACTTACAATGGATCAACTCAATTCTTCAATAAGCATTCAACATACAGATCTATAAAACCCAACACTACCACACTACCAATCTCGCTCAAAAATACGCTGAAGAGACATATAAGTGAAAAATAATATAATTTAGTCACAGAACATAATCACCTATTCTATTTTATTCATGGAGAAATAATATTCAATGATCTCCCATCTTCATGGCTTTCTCGCGAGGGAATCAAACCATATCTAGTTCTGATACCATAATAGAAAATAGAGAGAAAACGAAGAGATCCATTAAACACAACAACAAACACAGTATGTCTTATTGATATCACAAACATTACATATATATGAATATATGATCTTTCTAGATCTGAGAATGATGGATATAGATTACTAAAAATAGCTAGTACACCTATTAACATAGGAACTCACACAATACAACTCAAGACAACTTGGAAGACATGGAAGTATTACTTCCAACACCCTCCCTTAACGCTTACATATAGAAAATATAAAAATCCCATATTATAACAATAAATAATTCTTTTTCAGATTTGTATGATATGGTCATAATCAACACCCACATCCACTCTGGAATCTTGAAAACACCGCTCTTTCACCACCACATCTTCGAGCTGTCACTTGACCTCCATTTAAAACATAATCGCCTCTGACCATCGTTGATGAACTTTGCAGAATTGATGCTTCTCAACCTCTTGGAGCGCATCGGGTTAGTCTCGATACTGAACCATCCTATGGAACTGCCACCATCTATGAATCCACAACCCACTGCAGCCTTCATCAGTTATCTAGGATAGCATTCTGGAGTAATAATGTCTTCAACAGACAATTCTACAACTTGGCCTTACAAAATAACCTGTATTGACGCTCCCGGAGCACGACGAGTCACACCAGCTTGACCTGATTAAGAACTGCCTATGACTAATGCTCCTGAAGCATGATGAGTCACATTAATTTGCTGAATAATTGGCATGTTATTTGTGGTTCTATATCATTTGATTTTACCAACATTTTTTTTTAATACATACCAACTAATCATCACAACTTTATTTCATGCACCATAAAAACTTTTTAAGCACAAAAAATTTACCATAAAAAAAACTTTAATTGTTAATCCTTTATGTCTCCTTAAACCATGCACACATTAGTCTTCACTTACGGATTGGATTCCTTTAATAAAATCAAACCTTTAAAGTAAATGAATGCACCATAAAGTGAATACAATATTTAATTATTCCATTCACTCTGGCGCCCATTGCAATTTATGCCCTACAATGAGTTTAAACCTCCATCTAAATGAATTGTTCATTATTGATACGTCAGATCTTGTCCACGTGTCATTCACTCCTCATTGAACAACAATTTTAATATTTTCTATCACCACTGTCCATATTTACACGTTGAAGAATTCACAGCACGATAGAAGTGATACTTCAGTGGAATTCATTATGAACTCCTCAACTTCACCCTTATCAATGCACTTGCCCATAGTTCCATCACAAATCTGGGTTCCAGAGGAATTAGTGTTATGCCGTTAGGTCTCATCTTCAGCATTTCTCACATCTGGTCTGAGATCACAGTTTGGCATTGAATGAGCAGAGCCACCCATTCATTGCAAACGCAATCACATTGCAATAGAAGCAACACAACAACAAATCTCTTTAGATATCAAAATGTTTGCAATAGCATATGGAATCTTTAACATAGTATTTTTCTCTGAAAACTCACAATGGATCAACTCAATATTCAATAAGCATTCAACATAGAGATCTATAAAACCCAACAATACCACACTACCAATCTCGCTCAAAAATACGCTGAAGAGACATATAAGTGAAAAATAATATAATATACTTACACAACATAATCACCTATTCTATTTTATTATTGGAGAAATAATATTCAATGATCCCCCATCTTCCTGGCTTTCTCATGAGGGAATCAAACTAGATCTAGTTCTGATACCATAATAGAAAATAGAGAGAAAACTAAGAGATCCATTAAACACAACAGCAAACACAGTATGTCTTATTGATCTCACAAAAATTACATATATATGAATATATGATCTTTCTAGATCCGAGAATGATGGATCTAGATTACTAAAAATAGCTAGTACACCTATTAACATACGAACTCATAGAATACAACTCAAGACAACTTGGAAGACATGGAAGCATTACTTCCAACACCCTCCCTTAACGCTTACATGTAGAAAATATAAAAATACCATATTATAACAATAAATAATTCTTTTTCAGATTTGTATGATATGGTCATCATCAACACCCACATCTACTCTGGAATCTTGAAAACACCACTCTTTCACTACCACATCTTTGAGCTATCACTTGACCTCCATTTAAAACGTAATCACCTCTGACCATCGTTGATGAACTTTGCAGAATTGATGCTTCTCAACCTCCTGGAGCGTAACGAGTTAGTCTCGATACTGAACCATCCTATGGAACTGCCACCATCTATGAATCTACAACCCACTGTAGCCTTCATCAGTTATCTAGGATAGCATTCTGGAGTAATAATGTCTTCAACAGACAATTCTACAACTTGGCCTTACAAAATAACCTGTATTGACGCTCCCAGAGCACGACAGGTCACACCAGCTTGACCTGATTAAGAACTGCCTATGACTAACGCTCCCAAATCATGACGAGTCACATTAATTTGTTGAATAATTGGCATGTTCTTTGTGGTTCTACATCATTTGATTTTTAACAACATTTTTTTTAATACATACCAACTAATCATCACAACTTTATTTCATGCACCATAAAAACTTTTTCACCACAAAAAGTTTACCATAAAAAAACTTTAATTGTTAATCCTTTATGTCTCCTTAAACCATGCACACATTATTCTTCGCACATGTATTGGATTCCTTTAATAAAATCAAACCTTTAGAGTAAATGAATGCACCATAAAGTGAATACAATATTTAATTATTCCATTCACTTTGGCGCCCATTGCAATTTATGTCCTCTAATGAGATCAAACCTCCATCTAAATGAGTTGTTCATTATTGATACGTCATTCACTCGTCATTGAAGAACGATTTCAACATTTTCTATCACCACTGTCCATATTTACACGTTGAAGAATTCACAACACGATAGAAGTGATACTTCAGTGGAATTCATTATGCACTCCTCAACTTCACCCTTATCAATGCACTTACCCACAGTTCCATCACAAATCTGGGTTCCAGAGGAATGAGTGTTATGTCGTCAGGTCTCATCTTCAGCATTTCGCACAACTGACCTGAGATCACGGTTTGGCATCGAATGAGCAGAGCCACCCATTTGTTGTGAATGCAATCACATTATAGTAGAAGCAGCACAAAAACAAATCCCTTTAGATATCGAATTGTTTGCAGTGGCATATGAAATCTTTAACAACATATTTTTCTTTGAAAACTCACAATTGATCAGCTCAATACTTCAAGAAGCATTCAATATACATAATATAAAACCCAACACTACCACACTACCAATCTTGCTCAAAAATATGTTGAACATATATAAGTGAAAAATAATATAATTTACTCACACAACACAATTTCCTATTCTATTTTATTCACAAAGAAATAATATTCAACAGTCTCCCATCTTCCTGGCTTTCCCTTGAGGGAATCAAGCCAGATCTAGCTCTGATACCATATTAGAAAATAGAGAGAAAACAAAAAGATCCATTAAACACAACACCAAACATAATATGTCTTATTGATTTACAAACATTACATATATAGGAATATATGATCTTTCTAGATCCGAGAATGATGGATCTAGATTACTAAAAATAGCTAGTACACCTATTAACTTAGGAACTCACATAATAGAACTCAGAACAACTTGGAAGACATGGAAACATTACTTCCAACATTTCCATTGTTTATGTGCACTATATAGCCGCTACTTGAAATTATGTATCTACATTGCTCTATATTTAAGCCTTTGCCATGGTCTGCCATTTTATTTGGTCCTGATGATGAAGCACACTTGTTGATTTGAAACGCGTCAGCCAAAAAATTCTCTCATGTGATTTCTACCAAAAGACTTTGTTTAATCCACTATAAAACCGTTAGAGAAAATGTCATAGTGATTAAGTCTATAAGATAGAGGTGAATCTTTTGGTTGGGGAAGACAAAGAAATAAGACCATCCTCAACCCATTCTCTATGAGATTGTGGGGTGGTCAAGTGCGATAATGGTCAACCTCTTAGCGTAAAGGTTCACAGAGGAAATTTTTTAACTGACCTCAAAGTGGGACCTATGAGGTTGGCTTTAAAGCTTAATTGGCTATGGGTGTATCTATTGTTGATTGTCTTATATGAGTAGTTATATATATAATTTGAATAATATTATTCAAAGTTTCAATCCATTTAAAATTTCTATTGACTTTTAAAATAATAAAATGGTTGTGTAAACATAATAATTTATATGGGTTTTAATTTTTTAAATTAAATTAAATTTTATATTTTAATATAATAAAACTCATCCAAACAACAGTTTCAGACGATGATGATATTCATATATATCCATTGTCGAATTATCTTATAATGTGATTTGCCCTCAAATAATAATATTTTTATTTATAATATAAAATAACAATAAAATTGGCCATTCCATTCCTTTTGAGGGCTCTAATGTATAAATATAGATAATTTAGCGTAGGCATTATGTTCTCCAGGTTTTTTATACAAATTATCTTGCGATATAATATTTGTGTATTTAACCTATAGTTCTTAATGGGAGCTGAGGGCTCTAATGTATAAATATAGATAATTTAGCGTAGGCATTATGTTCTCCAGGTTTTTTATACAAATTATCTTGCGATATAATATTTGTGTATTTAACCTATAGTTCTTAATGGGAGCGTGAGACCAAAGTTGTGCCTTTGACCCTCATTTCAATTTCTCGACGAGGGAAAATAATTAGCCACACTTGAGGTTTGTTTCCAGGGTTGACCTAAACCCGAAGAGTAATAAAATTACTGCAGGAAAAATGGAAGGGCTAAAAATAAGTAATTTCCTACTCGATACATGAAAACAATGTTTTGATGAGCGTGTGTGCACTGGGCACAATTTGTCCATCTCTTCCAATTCATTATTAATGTCGATTGATGAATTTGAATGAGATCATTCTTTCTAAATTTGTAAGAATCCAATTACTTTCTCTTTCTCGTCGTCCTGGGAACCGGAGGATATTTTCCTCTGGATGATCTCCTTTATGCGAAAATTATGAGCGATTTCAACACAACTATGATGAAGGCGGAACATAAAATATGCAGAATATGCAGTGTAGTCTATGTGCTCATTGTACAAAGACAAGATTATGGTAGTACAAAATAATCACAATTTAAATAAATAGAATTACACTGTTATTTAAAAGTTTAAGGCAAAAGTTCATTACCTAAAAGTCAAGATCTAGGGGTAATAAATACACTTATTTCGTATCTCATTATTTATGTTTTCTTCAACACTTTAATAAGTGGAGTAAAAATGTAAATATGCAGATTTAATAAATAAAAGTAAAAATATAAGTGTACAAATTTTTTAGTGATTACTACGGACTAAAATTTATGCTACTCGTTGCTCATTAAATAAATTAATTTTTCACGTTCTTATATCAATTTACAAGTTTTTTGATAATTTACCAGTTAAATGTTATAAATGATTGTTTGATTTTTGTCAAACAGTCTATTAATTCAGAATTTGACCTCTACTTTGTAGCAAGGATAATAAGTTCCTTCCTGTTGTCGAGGAACGATGGTCTCCGAAAGGTTGTTGTAAGTATGGTATAAAGGTGATAAGAAGAAACCTAAAAGTGTACTTAATGTAATAGTGTACCCGTATGTATGAGTATGACTATGACTTGTGCATGCCCATACAAATCAAATCAGGTTACATATTTGTTTAATGTTAAGTTAAAATGGATGAAAACTTATTTGTTTTTTATAATTATAAAATAAATGGGTAAGTATTATGATTTATTTTAATATTTTTAATTTTTATTTATTTATGGATGAACATTTAAAATTATTTGAGATATAATTGGTTTAAGTTTTATTTTATAATGATTGTTATTGCAGTTATTCATAATTTTATGTGATAACTTTCTAGTACTTTTTCGTCATAAGTTTTTGCCGCATATTTATGTCATGATTTTTAGATTCATTTAGATTTTTCATCAACTTCATACAAAAGAATTAAAAATAATTCTTGAAATAGCTGATACTCAAATAAGATATTACCAAAAATGCATAAAAAATGGATACAATCAAGATGTAAACAAAGCCATATATCTTTTCTTGCCACTTAATTTAGATAAAATATTTTAATGGCGTGATGCGTTGTAAGAAGTGCTCAAAACAATAATAAAATTGTAAAAAAAATTATATGAAGATTTGCTACATTTTTTAATTAAATTTTTAAAATGTAATAAAGCATTTTATGGTAGGTAAGGTTATAAACATAGTTACCAATCAAATGAAAACTATTACCTTAAAATGAGTACACTAGCTGAAAAACCCAAACAAACATGAAAAAACAACCTGAAAATAAAAAGTGTTGATTTTGTATCACCATTTTTTTTTCAAATTCCAATGATTTTTAAGCATGACATTAAATTTAGAATATCACCTCTTTGAAAAACCTTAAAATGCCAACAATTTTCAAGCATGGTGCTAAGAAAAAAATACTTGCAACTCTTTTCAACCATAGCATTAAAGGCAAAATATCACCATTTAGAAAAACATTTAAACCTTTACAATTTTTCAACCATGAAATTAAAACCAAAGATTATGACTACAAAACAATCTTAAGTTTTCAAAATATTTAACGCATGACATTATGGAAAAAATTTATGACTAAAAGAACTTTAAAAATTAATATCTGAATGAAAGAGTTATTATACCAAGAGTGTTTTCTTTAAACACTAAATGTATAATGATTTTAAAATAGTAGCCTAAGACAACTTGATACATTGCAATTTTTTTTAAAATAAACTATCAAATTGACACTCACTGTAAGTGAACTCAACCCATTGTGATGAAAACATAAAGACCAACCATGAAATTGACACATTGTGGGGCATACTCAATTCATTATAACGAAAAACTTAAAATCAATAATCAAATTGCACATAATGGGATTGGGTTGCTAGAGAAGCATTGAAACGGACCTTCCACAATATATGTGTGTGTGTGTATATGGGAAAACAAAAGTTAACTATTGAAAAAAACAATAAAAATATACAAAAGGAAACAAAAATCCAAATATTGAAAAAATAAAAACAATTAAAAAAATACA
>APFE031515161.1:14751-32007 GCA_000404065.3 Pinus taeda
CTCTCTCCCCACCCGACCGTAACCCCCCTCCCATGCTTCTTGCTCACCGCCTCCCTCCACTCACTGCCCCATCCTACCCCCACCTTCCTTGCTTCTTGTCCACCCTCTCCCATCCCATTCAGCCATCCCTGCCTCGCCCAGGTCCCTGAGCAGTGCCCAAAGGGTCGATAGCTAATTCTAGGAATAAGTGTGCGGCCCCTTGGCTGTTATCAGGGCCTTTGGGTGGTGGTGGGGGACAAGGGTAGATGGGGGAGCGAGGGCATGAGAGGTGGGGTCCGGAGGGAATGGAGGAGGGAGCAACGTGTGTGGAATGACAGTGGGGGTGGGATGGGACAGAGGGGGGGGGAGCAGAGTGAGGGAGGTAGATGCAGAGGGAAGGGAAGGTAGCAGCTTGATGGCCAGAGGGGCATGTGGGTAGTTGGCATGACTTTATTTAATTTTATTTTTTTTATAATATTTTTAATTTTTGGTAAGCTTTTTTTTTAATTATTTTTTAATGTTATTTTTAGATTTTATAATTTTAATTTTAAAAAAATCTTAAATTTTTATTTTATTGTTATCATTTTATTTAAATTGTTTTGTTGTTTTATTTGTGGTAATATTATTATTATTAATTTTTTTTTTTTGAACTTTTATTGATATTATTTATTTATTTCATTAATATATTATTATATTTAAAAATGGTTTTAGGTTTTTTTTTGGATTTAACATGTTCCTTGATTTTTTGTCTTTATTTGATAATTTTCATTTTATTTTATTTATTTTTTGAATTTTTTTTGATTTTTTTTGTTTTTTTACAAAGTTAATTTTGATTTTTTTTTACCCTTGGTTTGGTTGTTTTTATTTGTTATTTTTTTAGTATATATTATTTCTTATTTGATTTTTTATGTCGTGTTTATTTATTTATTTTTTTATGTTTTATGACCAATATGAAAATCTGCAACATTTAAAAAAAATATCCACACTTAATACATTAGAAAATGTAAAGTGTAAAAAATAAGCCCTCTAAACAAAAAAGGTTGATGCTCATCAAAACTTTTCAAAATCAATATGAAAATCACTAACAAAAAAAATGTTCACATTCGATACATAAAAAAATTTAAAGTGTAAAAAATAAGCCCTTTAAAAAAATGTGTTGATGTTGCATCAACACTTTTCAAAATTAGCATGAAAATCATTAACATTTAAAAAAAATGCTCATACTTGATACATAATAAAATTAAAGTGCGAAAAATATGCTCCAAAAGAAAGGGTGTATTCTGAATCACCATTTTTCAAAATCGAGTGATTTTTTGCTATCTCAAAAAAATGGGTACTAAGTAATTTTTTCTTTTGATCAGTATTCCCTCATTATTAGTGGAATTATCTTATAATATTAGATGTAAGTTTATATATATATATATATAATATTATATATATATATATATATATATATAATATATATATATATACCAACCTTACGTCTAATATTATAAGATAATTCCACTAATAATGAGGGCCAATTATTGGTACTATAATAATATTATAGTACCAATAATTATAATATTAATTATTGATACTATAATTGGATTCCAAGCAGATAATATTATATTATTAACCTGATCATGCTAGCATTTAGTCATGATCCTGCATTTTGACATAATTTTGGGGCATTGAAGCTCATCTGAACTAAGTACATGTAACTACCTTTTATATTAATGAAAAATTGTTGTGTTTTTCACTTGAAAAAAAAATAACCTCTTTTGACCAAAAGAAAACTCATTGCACAATTCCTTCCTTGAAAGCTTCAAAACCCCCGAAAAATTCTAACAAAATTTTGTCACAGTTTCCCATACAACCCATAAATTTTTCCCTTGAAAATACAAAATGAGGCCTATATGTAGGCACTTAAAGCCTAAGACTCTCCCCTAAACCACTAGTGGTATTTTTAAAAACCATCAAGAATATTTATAAAAAAATTGGCCCTTTGAATTTCAAATGTTTACAAATTGTTATATAGCCTCGAAAGTCACATCAAGTTTTGGGCAATGGCTTGGAGAGTAGCCTTGAAAAAGTGGCTCAAATCTTGTGGTAGCAAGCACAAAACTGGATGAAAAAGACTATAGTCTCTCCCTTGTAGGCTTATTGTCACATCTCTTACTATATATATATATATATATATATATATAATATATATATATATATATATATATATATATATATATATATATATTATCTTTGAAGAGCATTCATAACTCTGCTTAATCATATCATGCATTTGTGGAAGAACAAGGTTTAGAAAAAAACACCACTAACATATTAGAAAATAATTCTCACATTTATTTCTTGTTATACTTTAAGTGTTACTAGGGAATGACTTCCAAAGTATTTCCTTTCATTTTTCATTATTCCCATATGTTCTGACTCCCTATTAACATCACATACCTAGTGCATTTCCTATATATTTACATGGTATTAATTTATTATTGTATAACATCACTCTCAAACCTAGGGTAAAGGGAGTCATGGTATCCAACGCTTAGTTCGATTATGGTATTTAACCTTGTAGCTATGACATGACACTATGTTACCCATTTTGTATTTCCCACGTATCATTTCAGTAGATTGTGGCACTTAAACCATTGATGTCTCCATGTAATGTTTTCATGTACACCCTTTATTAATGTTTCCTTGTGTGGTCACGCCTCACGAACAAATTGTGCTAGTATTTTGGTGCCACGTCCACCTTCTTCATGTGACGAGAAGGTGAATCTCCAGCACTATTCTATGGCTTCGATGAGTGATAGGTGGATCGACGGTAGGGATTGATCCATCCCAATCCTAACTCAATGTCCCTGGGGTTAATGTAGCCTTATGGTCTTGCAGAGTTGTTCCATTTGGTTCCTTAGACGTTAGGAGTCTTGGTGGCCTTTAGAGGTATTATGTTGTCTATTTTTTCCAAGTGTTCTGCCATGTGGCATACGTCCAAATATTCCTCTGTTATGGATACATTGCATCACTTATGTTGGGGTTTATTATATATAACGTATTTCTCCGAAAATTTAATGCTTGCTAATCCTACTCATATTTTCATTGTGGTTGCTTCCCAAGTAGAAAATTTCCCTTTTATATCATGTTTTCTATTGTTTTCATTTGGATTCGTGGTCTAAATGTTTTAGGTATGGTTTTCCCTGGTTCTTCCTCTTCACTTTGCTCGATTGACCTTTTCTTCTTCTATTCATAAATGTTATGAGTTGAGTGCAATAGTAATCCTTTTTTTCTTAATGCAGGGTTTATTAAAGAATGCCATGGGTTTTGTCCCTTCCTCTGGTGGATTCTAGCAGTATACTTACTAGTTTTTCTTATACACAGGTATTATGATTAAGTTACCTAGTAACCCCTTTCGAAGTTGACCCAAATTCCCCTATTTCAAAGTTTTTGTTACATTAACATATTCTACCTTCCACGGTTTGTTACGAGCTTTAATTTCTATAAGGTTCTTCTTGTTGTGGTAGAATTCTAGGCATAGGATTTTGGTTTCCCTTCAATTCTTGAAAGGAAATATTCATCCTTTAGTTTGGTTTTCTCTTTCCTTTTGTTTTTTATTTCTTTTATCAATCCCGACTATTGGTGAAATGGTTATATGGACTAATTACAGTTGGATTTCCTGTATGCCTGTAGGTATTTATCTCTATTCCACGGGAACTACTCCCTAGAGGTGGGAAACCTGTTCAGTCATTCCTGCACTCCTAGAAGCTTTGGAAATGTATGGGAATGTTCCCTTTTCTGTGGCAGCTGCAATGGGAGCTTGGGAAAGTTCCGGGAGCTTTTAAGACTATTTTTTTTGGAGTTCTTGCATTCCCTTGGGTTGGGGAATACAAAGCATTTTGACAAATATATTGAACTGCTCGCAAAACATGAGGCTTTGTTGAAACCTTTGTAGGAACAAAGGCCAAAGACATCCTTAACACTGATATCCTTAATTGAGAAACTGGAGTAATCTCTTGATGGGTTAAGGAAGCGTGTGACACCTCAATGTAAGGGCGATATCTGGGATGTCATGTTGATGAGTATTTATTTTTTGGTTTATGTATATGTATCACATAAGATTGTATGTGGCAGTCAATGCTTAACCATAAGAGTCACTTTACTTTTTCTCATAAAAATAATTAGAGAAACATAGGTATAATTGTTCCTTTGTATTTTTAAGGCAGATTGTTTCGAATACTGGTCATGTGTCAGAGAACTGATAATGAACTTGACATTTTAATATTTTATATATATAAAAGGGAGAGACTCAGGAAGGGAGACACCCATAAAATATATTTATATATAAGAGAGATATATATATTAAATTGATTTTAATATTTGAATATTTTGATTTAATTTAATTTTGATTATTAATATAATTATATACTTTTTATTTTTATTTTTATTTTATATAATATTACCTTTCTCGATTAGCCATTTCCTGTAAATTTTTGGGAAACCTCTAGCTGTTCCCGACACTCGTACCCAAGTTCCCAACGTTCCCATGTTCTAGAAACTCATGCAACATAGGTAATTATCATTCCATTGGTTTATAAATTTTGATTTTTAACCCCGTGAAAGGCATTATAGCACTTCTGATGACCGCCTCCACACTGGTAATGTTTCTATGTAGGTTCCCACTTTGATAAATGTACATACCTTTGACAGATTTCTACATCATTGCTTTAAAATTATTTTGGGGGTCGAGAAGTGTTGTAAACTTTTGAGAATTTATCTATGTTATATATTCCAAATGAATCTCTTGGAAACTTATTTTTAATGAGGCACAAATTCACCTTCATCGTATAGATTAGCTTCAATTTTATGTTATAGTAGTGAGACCCCTAGTCGTATCTTGGCTATATGGTTTGCGAACCCTTTTGTGAATATTGAAATTGTTGTTATATATAGTACATTTACTCAATTCCAACATGTGGATATCATTGAATTGTTATAAGGATACTTAATTGGAACTAGCCAAATTTATCTTGACATCATACTTAATTTCTTACTATGCTTTTGAGCGAATCTAATGATTTACATTTTGGAATAATGATTTACATTTCTTTTATAGTATATTTAAGGATAATGGTGTAACTTTGTTGTCTGTTTGAATCACATGTCACTAAGGTTAAATTTTTCTACACACTCATATATTTGTCTTCTTTATAGCACTTCTAAACATTGTTTCCCTATTGTTGAGAAATCTAGGGCATCATGAATTTGGTGATTTATCTTCATTAGTACTGCTTATGAGTGTTTTTACTTCATTAACATAGGATATTATCTTTGCTTTAGTTATTAGTGTTCTCGTTCATCAAACAACTACCAATGCATGAACATAAATAGACGAGAGAAATAGACTGTAGGTTATGTGTTAGGGCGAAAATTTCTCACTATTTGAGATGAAAACCTGCATAAATTCTTCTTATAGAGATTCCAGTTGATGAATAACAAGACTAAGACCCTTGACCTATTAGCCAGTCCACTCCTCTTCCTCTTCGACCTTCTTTAAACTGTGATCATATCTTCAACGAACTGTATTTATACTAGGCATGGCATTGTAACATATCAATGTAATGTCATCGATATATGACACTGGAACATCATCTAAATGAAGTGATACATCACCGAAGAATAACTCCTTAAAATCACCAAAATGTGGCCTTTATACACCACTGAATTATGGTTCCTTGACCAACCTGTGATCTACTACTGTGGCATCAAGATTCTCCTTCTGAAATCTGAAATGTTGTTCCTTTACTTGTCACTATGACTATGATCTGAATTACATAGGCGAATAGAACTTCTTGAATGCTCATTGAACTGTGTTGATCTATTTAGAGCACTACAAATTCTACTCTAACACATACATCATAATCTCAAAGATAATCCACACTTCCTACTATTCCTATACAACCGAAATCTTAGTGACATCCGAATTTAACTTCCTGTGGAGATCCAAACTTGTTGACTCTAGTTAACATTTGAAAATATCAGAGGAATATGATCTTTGAAATATGTTTAATTTGAAATGTCTTTACGCCTATATATAGTTTTTTCCCATCAATATAAGCTGACTTTACATTTCGAATAGATGTGTCTCCATATATGAGTTTCCTTTCTGTTTTGAGGCCGACTTCAAGATTAGGAATAATGATTTTCGTTGGAGGGCTTCTAGAAATTTTCATAGACCCATATACATTGTTATATCCCCAAGAAGGGTTCTTCATACATGACATTGAATCTTTGAATTTAATGAAAAACCCTAAGGCTCTCCATGGGAACCATCTAAATAAAATCTCTTGCTTATGAAACCCATGAAGCAAGTCTTACAACAATAATTATATTCTCTTCTTTTCATCATTTACAAATATCATAATTACATGTTGTTATGAAGATGGAACCTAGTTACACTTTTCAACAATCCCTCTTAATTAGGGAGGTATTCATCACGGTACTTAGTCATTCTCAATCTGAGGAATTTATCATAAGAAGAATTAGATTAGTAACCCATCTATCTAGCATCATACGAACCAACATTATCACATAGCAATGTCTTCCATAACATATCTATCCACATGATCAGAGCACAATTATGGTGAGATCAATGATTCATAGACACCATAGTTATTATCTCTCAAGGTACATACTCGACCCGAGTGTTCACAAAGTATGACCTACTTTGGACTATTCTTATCTTGGATAGCTAGTCTTGAAACAATATCGATCCATGACTAATCTTATCTTGGATGCCCTCTCTCATCCTCAAAGAGTATCGGATTTGAGATGATTACCCAATCCTCCATTATGGTTTCCCAGGTGAAGACTAGAATGATGTGTCTATCTCTCCCTCTCAATTAGGGAGAACATAATTCCAATAATGGAATGTACTCATTCCTATGTAAGTAATGTACCTAATATCCCTCTTGGCTTAGGAATTTCCAAGTTTATTCCAAGTTAAGAAACTTGTTTTTAGGCTCCCTCTTAATTAATGACCTACAATAGCTCCTCAACTCGCTTCTTAAAGAACTCCTTCCTTTGATGTCATGATTTTTTTGTCAAGGAGTCTTCATCTTTTGTGGATTTTTCATAGGGCACAAACGATCTATTACTTTCATCCATGGGTCAGTCATGTCATTATTCCTTTCATTAGAAAGTGATTTATTAGTCTTCATCTCGTCTTTCTTCATGTCATGTTGCCTTCTTCATGTCATATTTTCTGGAAGGATCTTACATCATCCTATATGATCCTCGTAGAATTCATCCATAGTTTTTCCCTTTGGAAATCCTACATAAGCCCATCCAGATATTTGTTCAAAATAAGAAATGAAAACTTAAATCAGACTTACATTTGGGATGGTATTTCATCATGACATCTTCCTATAGGTATCAACATCCTGCATTCATGTTGACACATCTCTCAAAGATATCCATTGTTAAGGGTGTTCATATTTTTCATACTTCTATTAGAGTCTTCATATCGTTTCAAGAGATTTCATAGTCAAATATTCTTGGTCTTTCGGATTTTGATTTCCTTTACCATGGTTGCATATGTCATGATTTCTTTCTTCCTTCCTTAACATATTTCATTTCCAACAGGTTCCATTCAGATTTCCTCAATTGTAGTCAACCACTTCATACTTCATATGAGGACATATTATGTTGATTTCATCTAGTGTGACCCATGCCTTCTAGCAACCTTTCATAGGAAGAGATTCTTTTCCTTTGATCAGTCTTCTCAAGATTGAGCAGTGATCCATGTTACTTGCAACCATACAATAGGAATTTATAATATTGAATACAAGCATACATACCTCATTTACATTTAGGTTATCTAGGCTTCTTTCAGCAACTTCCTTAATTGAAAAGAGTTTCAACCCCTTGATATGCTTCATCTCTTATGTCATCATACCATTAATGAGCCTAGGTATTGCAGCAATAATGATG
Organism: Pinus taeda; assembly: GCA_000404065.3. NCBI lineage: Eukaryota > Viridiplantae > Streptophyta > Pinopsida > Pinales > Pinaceae > Pinus > Pinus taeda. Next base: position 22,711 of record APFE031515161.1, read on the forward strand.
CAACTCCTCGGGGTTCAAATAAACTTGGAGGTGACAGTGCTATATGCACAAGTAAAAGTGAAAATACTGCCTGTTGTCACTACTCATCTGGCAAGAGACCCTAGGGGTTCCAAGCCAGACTTCTATAGGGTTATAAGAAGCTTGATTTCGTTGGAAGAAGAGAAAATCTATCCTAAGGGAGAGCTACTCTACTGTAGTAATGAAGAAATCAACATGTAATGCTAAATCACACCATACCCTAGCTAATGAGTTAACAGATATGCCTAAACACAATTTCTAAATCAACACTAACCTAATGTTAATTATATAAGTTGCAGAAGTAAAGAGTATCAAAACTAGACTAAGGTGTAAGCAAAGAACTAAACTAACTCGGCTTTCAAGCGGAAGAGCAGTCAGATGATGAAATCAACGAAAGGAGGATGTGAGGGAGCAATAGTGCATAAGAACTGTTGGATCAATCGGGTGAAAGGCAAATGAACGATGAAGATCGGATCATAGGAGGTTACATAGATAGATGGGCAAATATGGTTAACTAATAGGATGAACGGTGGAGATCTTATCATGAAGGCTTAAGCGAATAAATGGATGAACGAGGTTAATTAACAAGATGAATGACAAAGATTGTATCATGAGTCATTAAGTGAGTGGATGGATGAATGAGGTTAACAGGAGATGAATGGCTGAGATAAAATTACACGGGTGAAGTCAAGGTATGGACGGATGAGGATAATGGGAGCAATGAATGACTGAGATCTTATTGCCTGGGTGATGCCAAGAGATGGATGGTGGAGATCGTATCGTGAGAAAAATAAAAGTGCAGAAATGATGGGGCAGGTTTCTAAGGAAGTAAGTAGTTTCTTGTGTGCCCTTCAGGTTGTAAGTTGTATTTTGAAATTTCACACGATTAGCTTAACTGCGTGACAAATAGCACGGGAAAACTACTTTTCTCATGTGCTCTCAGGCGGATAACGACCATGCACTGATCCGTGAAAGATAGTCGTTGGATCAAGTGGAGTAGATTAATGGTGGAGATCAGCCAAGTTAGTTAGCAATCGGGTGAAGTGACAACCATCATATCAAGCAAGGCAGATCGACAGTGGGGGTTTAAAGAGCTTAAAGTGATTGGGTGACATGATAGCCATTAGATTAAGCGAGGTAGATTGACGGTGGGGACTTAAAGTTCATAAAGTAACTGGTGGATTCCATGCGAGGCATCAGTTGGAGAAAATAATGAATCATATGGTGATTGTGAAGGTTTATTGGTGATCAAATGGCGAGGAAGTGATGCATGAGGAACATCCTTAAGGTGGGTTCAAATGAAAATGATAGAGAAAACCAGTGAAGGTGAACAAATAACTGCATCAACGAACTCCATAGCTCAGGCAAGAACCTGAAACATGTGTTTTTGAGGTTGTTGAAGGGTCCCTTCCTCAAGTCATGGTCTTTGAGGGAGGAGATGAGGCCAAGACACCCGTGCACAACCTGATAGTGATATTTTTCCTATAGCTAACTTGGTAACTAAAAAAATACAAATGGAAGTAAATTACAACAAATGCATATACTGAAGCAAATGAACAGGAAAACCATGAATAATCTACGCTATGTTGTTATAATGAAGGTGCAACTACTTAAGCAAATAAATAGTGAAAACCATAAGGCTACTTAAGCAAATGATCAGAAAACCATGAAACTACTTAAGCAAATAAACACATCAGAACACTATGCTAGTATATATGTATAGTAAAGAGGAGTTTTGGCTGCTTGGGTCTGGCCCTAACCCAAGAGTTGTCAGCTTAAACAAAACTCATTCTTATTATAAAAACCATGGGTTACAGAGAAAACTGTCACAAGTATTTGTAGCTCAGAAATAAAACAGAGTTTTACAATAGAAGTATGAATCCTACTGAGGTTCTAAACCTCTCTATTTATAGATGCGAAGTCTCTAATGACTTCCTTCCCATTAGGGATGCTTGGCCTCTAATTCAAGAAAAACTAGTTTCTGTCCTTTTCACTTGCTTGACTGTCTTCTAGTCTTCAAAGTGATGGTTGTTTGCACTCCAAGCCAGTGAAGGAATATTCGAATGGAGGGGTAGTAAATGAGGAGGATTTACCTCCTATAATTACTCTCCCTTGTCCCATTTTAGTTTTTCCAAGGTCTTTTCCATAGTTCCTTGCTTTTATCCTTTATACCTGAATTTTCCTTGCTTTTATCCTTTATACATGTATTTTCCTCACTTGTATCCTTTATTCCTGCATTTCATGCACATTAGACCACAAAACAACATATCCAACTCTAATTCATTTCACAAACAAAATATAATCAATAGTATGCAATAAGTTATGAGAATAGTTGGTTTGACTAAGCTAGGAGGTGAATTAAGGCCAATTAAGGCCCATATAATTACTCAATGGTGAGGCTCATCAACCATCATCCTATGAATTCCACAAGTTTGAGTTCCTAATGAAATACTTGCTTCTACTCTCGATTGGTGAACCTTCCGATGAAGATTCCATCAATGAGTCTTGAGGATCTTGCATATCCTTAACCAACAGATGTTACCTTTTGATGTGTGACGATCCTTGTCCTAGATGACTTCTTCCTTTCCTTTAGTTTCCAAGGAGGTTCTCAAGAGCTATATCCTTCATAGTTGATGATTAGACATCCTTCATGTTTCCTATGGTGATATCATGAGCTCTTACTTCTAATGTTTTTCTTCTTCCCTGGACTTCCTTCTTTCAATTTTCTCCACTTCTTTAGCGAAATGAACTTCTTCTATATATTTCTTGTTATTTCCCTTCTTGAGTTTAGGAAAATATTTCATGTAATTATCATATCATTTAACCTTAATGATTTTCTTCTTTCCTTTTGGCAAATGTATGAATAATTTTTGCCCCTCAACCTATCTTATTCTATCTTGCATATAACCCACAAGTTGTTGAGTGGGATAGCCTTATTATCCTCATGAAATTTGTTATGTTTTTCATTAGTTAGTGCATGAGGATTATCTCTCCTAGATCTTGCAATTGATATCTTATGAACATAACCCTTTATCCTTTGATACCTTCAATTTGTGTAGATCAGATCTAAGTGATGTGACCTTATTTATCATATCTTTAGACGATAGTTCTACCAGCTTATCATATATATCTCTTTGATGTCTCCAATACTGTCATACAAGGGGACCTTTCATATTAATCTATTTTCATGTATTTAGAGGAGACTTTTTCATTCATATGTTCAATTCCTTCACTTTCTTCGAGGATTATGTTTGTCGTCCCTTTCCATCCAAGGATTTTCGAAGACACAACGAGATTATAAATCTTCTTGAAAAACGAAGCCATTTTACTATATTAGATTATAGAATGAAATATACTTACTTGACAAGTGAATATGAAACCTTCAACTTGATCAATTTGATGGTAGTTGAAGAATATTTATTAGAGCTCCCTTTTGGATGATCTTCTTCTAAATGAAAATCCCTTCTCCAATATAAGATATTTTTCCTCTTATAATGACAATGCCTTTAGATTTATATCTCTTTGATGATGGTGATTGATGAGGATGTTTTGATGCTTCCGCAAATGATGGTTTTTCAAGGATAAGGAGGGGATCCTTGCTTCAATGAAACAGAATTTTCCTTATTTCTTTTGAAGATGATAATGCCTTCGCATCTTCAAGATACTTCCACTTATTTGGTAGTGAATTAATGCATATCAAAAATACTTCTAGGGTCTCCAAGATGATGTGATCTTAGTCCTGGAAATGCTTCTTCATGCTTTGGGCGACCTTTCTTTGTATATTTCCTCATCTTTATGAGGGTCTTTATGGTCTTTTTCCAAAGACTATAGGATCCAACACTCTTGCTGGTGTATACTTCTAGTTTTCTTGATATGTAGATTTATTTTCCTTGAGTAGAAATAAGGCTTTGGTCTTGATTTGATGATTCAAAACATATTTTGAAGTAGAATTTCTTCTTTGATCTAGGGTCTGATTCTTCAAAGTAGATCTCTAATTTAATTTGATGTCCTTTAATCTTTCTTTGATGACATTCTTGAAACTTGATCCTTGAGTGCCTCTTTGATTGCATGCCCTTTTCTTGAATTTGACACCTTAGCTCTGATACCATGTTGAGAAATCTAGGGCATCATCAGTTAGGTGATTTCTCTTCATTAGTAACTTCTTGTGAGTCTTTTTACTTCATCAACTTAGGATGTTATCTTTCTTAAGCTATTAATGTTCTTCTCCATAAAACGACTACCAATGGATGGACATAAATGGACAAGAGACACATAATGTAGGATATGATCTAGGGCCAAAACTTCTCACTCTTGGAGAGGAAAACATGCACAAATTCTTCTTATAGAGATTCCAATTGATGAATACCAAGACTAAGACCCTTGACCTATTAGCCACTCCAACACCAACACACTAGTTCTCTATTCTTCTTCTTGACTCCTCTTCCTCTTTGTCCTTCTTAAAAATGAGACCATCTCTTGAACGAACTGTATTTATAATAGGCATGGTACCAAAACATGTCAATGTAATGTAACCAAAATATGGCCAGTGCAGCAACATTGAAACATAGTGATACGTCACTGAAGAATAGCTCCTTTAGTGCATCGAACTATGGCCTATATATACCACTGAACTGTGGTTTCTTGACCAACTTGTGATCTACTACTTTGTCACTGACATTCTCCTTCTGAAATCTGAACTGTTGTTCCTTTACTTGTCACTGCCATTGTGATTCGAATTACATAGGTGAAAAAATCTCCTTGAATACTCACTAAACTGTGTTTATCTATTTAGAGCACTGAAGCTTCTACTCTAATAGACACATCCAAATGTCAAAGATAATATGTACTATTTACTATTCCTATACACTTGAAATCCTAATGACATCCAAACTTTACTTTCTGTGGAGATCCAAAGTTTTTGACTATAGTTAAGATCTGAAAATATAGGAGGAATATTAAATTTGAACTATGTGTAATGGAAGTGTCTTCAGAACTATATATAGTATTTTTCCCATCAATAAGCCGAATTTACATTTTGGATAGATGTGTCTCCATATATGAGTTTCCTTTCAGTTTTAGGACAATTCAAGAGCAGGATTAGTGGTTGTCGTTGGAGGGCTTCTAGACATTTTCATTGACTCGTATACATTGTGTATATCCTGAAAAGGGTTCTTCATACATGCCATTGACTCTTTGACTTTAGTGAAAAATCCTAAGGCTCTCAATGCGAGCCATCAAAATAAAATATCTTTCTCATGAAACCCATGAAGCAAGTCTTACAAGAATAATTTGGTTCTCTTCTTTTATCATTTACAAAGATCATAATTACATGTAATTGTGAAGACCGAACCTAGTTACACTTTTCAACACCTACAACGCTATTCTCTTGAGTTTCCAGAAATTCTGGTGTTCATTATTAATTAATTAACTTTACTGTGTTGAATGTATCTTCCTAGGAAGAAATCCTATCATTTAATTTCTAATGTAATTTGTGATGAATTCATTGTTGTCTGTTATATACATTTCTTCACCAATTTAAACTTACATCTACTCTATCATGCATTTATTCTCAACTGTACCATAGTAGGATTTCCCCAGGGTTGTTAGTGTAGTAGTTTGATACTTTCTGCTTTCGACCTACTATCCAGCTTAGAAATTTCTACTTGTCATGTATGAATGATAAACATCGTCTACTTACTACCTTAAATTTAGAACGACCTTTAGTCGAACGAGAGCGAGATTTTAATATAACTACATTTTTGTTTTTGAAAATTATTTTGGTCGACTCGGTTCATATATCTCTCAGTCTTCCCCAATCAATCTATCATAATGAAAAATAAACTATAACATCCATCCAAGCTTTCTTGTTATTTTTTGCTTATCAATAATTGTTTCCCTCTTGTTTTCTAGGTGCTACTAGAATTTCTAACATTTATAAGAATTGTTAGTATTTAAGTTCCTACCTGTCTTAATAGTTCAATAGCTTGTGGATTTACATGCATGTTTCTTGCAATTATCTTGTTTATGGAGCGAACTCGTGAGCTCAAATAGTTAATCCGAGAATTTCCTATCCAAAATAAATAGATAACCCTTGTAACTCAACTGTATTAATTTTCATACTTTTCATTTCTATTTTATTTTCTGTGGAATAAAGGTTCATATTCTGAGAAAATCTATAATAATAATCTTGTAATTACATAGAACTATTTTCATAGTTTGCATGTAAGAATAAAAAACACATTAAGTTTATATATTACTAATATTGTAGAAAATAGCATTACTTATTACTGGAAACACAAAAGCAACTTTATCCAATTTTTCATAGACTATGAATATATTATTTTCTAAGTGAGAATGATAAAATATATGGGACTTCCTTCATAAAATCAAATTCAAAGTACAAATATAATTCACATTTCTTGAAAAGTGAAAACAAGATTTATCGAACCATCATACATTTACAAAAGGAACAAAACAATGAAAATCTAACTGGTAATTCCAATAGATAGAATACACTTGAGAATAGAAGACTTTTGCCACCCTATAATAGAACTTCATCCCTGATTTCACTCTTGAGGGGAGATTCAATTGCCAAGGTATCAACAACCTCTGTTAATCCTTTCAATAGGTATTTCATACCTTTCTTCCATGATGTATTTTTCCTTTAGGAGAGTCCCTCTTTTGTGGTCTCCCAGAATCAGTTGCCTAGAATGTTTCCATAAAAGCTCACTTTTATCTCCCACGATGCTTTATGCTTATCCCATCTTAGCATTTTTCTCCAGCTAAGAAACTAATGTATTTTTTTCTCACATCCATTAAGCCTATCTATAATTTCTTCTAGAAGTATTATCATGGAAGAGTTATCTTAGATAAAAATCTCATCTTCAAGTGTCTTATTCTCAAGTGTTTCCAATATCATTTATTTAATGATAAAATATTTATCTACATAAGTATTTCACCACATTTCATGGCTATTCTGCCATTCTTAATACTATAGTTGAGTTTAAAATAATAATAATAAAATAATCATAATTTAGTAGCAGAGGGATGCCACACTTATAGGAGAAACTAGAGACCTACAGTTGCATGGATGTAGGCTTCATCACAAGAATGAGGATTTTTTTGTGAAAAAATAATTTGAATCATCATTTGGGAACCTAGAGTAGTTGATTAGCTCCTAGGGTTTGTGTAGCACTTGAGGGAGGCCTATAAAATGTGTGTTTGTCGATTCCACTTTTTTTAAGGTGATCTACGAGGTTGAATCATATTAAAGTAACTCCTCATCACATATTTACCCCTGTGGACTGGTAAGCTTTGTAAGTGTGGGAGGAGGACATTACATTTTGCACCTGAATAATTGTTACAGACTTGTAATTACATGAATATAATTATTCCACATATCTCATAATTATCCTTCAGGATGCAATAATAATTATAAATTATATAATTATTATCTCATCCCGAGTCCTTGAATCCCTCAAGTGTGCAATACTCAAGCCAAGTCCACCCTTAATTGTGCATTGCATAGTCTCAAAGCTCAGTCTTGACCCTTGACTCTCCGAGTTTTTTTCTTTCTTTCTGTTTGGTGCTTATAATTGACTAGTAACTCAACCCAAGTTGTTTGCGAGCATCCAAAGAATTTGTTCCAACACACAACCAATATATACACACCATTGAAGAGAACCATAATAAACAAGTTTTTTTTTATAGTGATTTATTTAAAATTCTTATTAAATTATTAATGTATTAATTTAACAAATAAAAATATATTTTGAAAATTTCTTTGGTATCTACAAACATATCATAAAGTTAAATTGAATCTAATGAAAATTTTTCATAATTCGATTTATATTATGTTTATAATTTTTAATTTATAGTTAAATTTGTCAAATTTTAATGAAAATAAATATTATGATTTCAAATAATGTGCACATTCATTAAATTATGGATTTAAAATTTGATATATAAAGATGGCATGGATGGGACAAATGTCCAATTTTAGTAAATGTGTAGATATTTTTGTGTGCATGAAAATGTATGTGTTAGAGGCGAAATTACTGTAAAAAAGGATACAAGGAAGAATAGAGAAGGGAGAAGGGAGAAGCCCTAAAGAAGAAGAGAGCTCACGAATAGAGCCATAACATTTCCTTTGTAAGCATATGTTTCTAGTGAATAGACTTTATATTCTTATGTGTTGTCTCCAATTTGAATACGTGTCTCATTCCCGAGAGAACGAGAGTGAAATCCTATTTGAATAGTGGAAATGGGCATTGTTAGCTAGAGAGTGCTCAAAGGGTAGCGCCTTAAAGAAAAATGGGAATTGGATCAACATTCCACATTAGTGGAGATGCATTCTGCCATGGTTGGTAGAGTTACATCATGCTAATTTATAATCCAATTCCATAGGCTCTAATTCACCTATTGTTGCTTTGCGGGGATACATTATTGTAATGTGAAATATAAGCTTAAGGAAGACCACTCGAGGTTTAGTCCTTTCTTTGTGCCAAGAGAAAGAGAATCAATAATCATTTATTGTTTCCTATTAGAAAATAGAGAGAAAGAAAAGAGATCCATTAAACACAACACCAAACATAGTATGTCTGATTGATCTCACAAACATTACATATATAGGAATATATGATCTTTCTAGATCTAAGAATGATGGATCTGTATTACTAAAAATAGCTAGTACACCTATTAACATAGGAACTCACACACTAGAACTTAGGACAACTTGGAATACATAGAAGCATTACTTCCAACACCCTCCCTTAATGCTTACAGGTAGAAAATATAAAAAACTCATATTATAACAATAAATAAATATTTTTCAGATTTGTTTGGTATGGTCATCATCAACACCCACATCCACTCTGTAATCTTGCAAACACTGCTCATTCACCACCACATCTTCGAGCTGTCACTTGACCTCCATTTAAAATGTAACCACCTCTGACCATCGTTGATGAAATTTTAGGGAACCAAATCAAAAAAAGATAGATCAACGCCTTAGAAATAAGTGTCTTTGAGGGGGCAACCTCCTTTACATTACACAAATGAACAATTCTTAGATGATTCAAATGACAAAACCTCAATTCTATATATAGGAGTCTAAGGGGTCACAATATAAACAAGCCGACCTAACAATAATAATATAAAGGCACAAAAATAACAATAGAGGGATTCTGCGGGGCATAGTAATAACAATATGGGGACAATAGGGGCACAACAATATTAATAAGGGATACAACTACAATAGTAATGGGGGAATCACTAGTA
>APFE031515175.1:0-30821 GCA_000404065.3 Pinus taeda
GGGAAATTTACTCAGAGTTTGCCAACCAAGACATCCCTCAAGACAGATAGGATTTCAAGGTATATAACAATATCAAAAGATATCAATTGCATAAAGTAGCTGCACACCCACTAATGTTTCCTTGTGTCGATATCATAGACTGGTTATTGCAATGTGCATACCAAGATCATTGGGAAATCAAGAGGAATGATGAAGAGATTTTGGCATATTTCATTGTCGCTGATATTACTAGTGTTAGAATCTTCCATGTTAACATAATCCAAGTTGTTTTTTGACGTGGAAATTTGAACTTTCTCAATTTAATAAAGGAAAAATTAAACTGAGAATTTCTTGCTGCATTTTTCAACATTCCCTCTCAGCAAGAAAGGGATTATCAACCACCTCTATCCTACATCTGTAGAACTCAAACATTCCTCTTGATAAGGCCTTTGTCAAAATGTCAGCATCTTGTTTCTCTTTCAGAATATACTACAACAACATTATCTGCCTCTACACACAGTCTCGTAAATTGTGATAACTGGTATCTATATGATTGGATCGATCATGAAAAATAGGATTCTCAGAGAGATTTATGCAACTCTGATTATCACAATAGATCAAATTTGGATCCATAATATAACCAAACAATCCGACAAGTACCTTTCTCATCCAGATCACCTCACATGCTGCTTGACTTGCAATCATGTATTCTGCTTCTTCTGAGATGAGTGCCATAGATCTTTACTTCATGCTATACTAGGAAACAATTGCAGAACCAACATTGAAAATTCCACTTGATGTAATATTCCAATATGATGAACTTCCCACCCAATCTGCATCTGTGAAGCCACAAAACTTCACTCCCTCTGTCTGTCTGTACCATAGTCCAAACTGGGCAATGCCTCTGAGGTACCATAAAACATGCCTGGCTACCCTCAAAAATAATTTGGTTGGCCTAACCATAGCTTGGATTAGGTGGTTGACTGCATAGCACATATATGATCGTGTGTTCATAGGGCAAATAAGTGAACCCACTAGTTGGTGATATATGGTAGCAACCACTTCTTCACTTGAAGTGGCATCCTCCCTCCTCTAGTTGGTCACTAGAGGTGTCTCCATGGGTTTTTAACTCTCCATGAATAACCTCTATAGTATCTCTTTTGCACACTTTCCTTGAGAGACAAATAGTTCCCCATCGCCTTGCCACACTTCCAATATAAAGAAGTAGTGCATAAGATCCATGTCCATTTCAAATTCTCTTGCAAGGTCTGATAAACTATTCATCACCAGTTAAAATCAAGTCATCAATATATAAGACAGTAATAAAAAAATTTACCTTCTACCAAGATATGATAGAGGTTTTCATCCACCTCACTTTTGGTGAAGCCCCAACCAGTGAGATAACTATTAATCCTCGCGTACCATGCACAAGGTAATTTCTAGAGACTGCACAACGCTCTCTTGATTCTGCACACATGAGACTCTTGATCAAAAGTCTTGAAGCTTTCTGGTTTCTCGATGTACACGTTCTCCTTAATAAATCCATTGTATAATGTTGTTTTTACATCCATCTGGTGGATATTTCACCCCATTTGCGTAGCCAGAGCAAGAATTGATCTGATGGATGAGTACCTTACTATAGGAGAAAAGTTATCATCATAGTCAATCTCCTCAATTTGAGAGTACCCCTTGGCCACAAATATGGCCTTGTACTTTTTTATGCTTCCATATGCTATCTTCCTAACCTTGAAGATCCATCACGCACCCACAAATGATTTATTTACTTGTTATACGGGAATAGTGTCCACTCGGATGCTGCTATTCCCACTAAGATGGGTAGCTATCTTAGAAACAAACAATCAAAGTCTACTATTGATTTCTTTTATGAAAATAGATGAGAGGAGAACCAAGAGGGCCAACCTAAGTCTTGTGCTCGATTTCCTCTCCTTCTTGATAGAGTTTCGCCGCTTCTTCTTTGTCTGCCCAGTTTCAAAAGAACCTGTAGAATCACAGCAACATACTACTATGCAAGAAACAAGGATCTAAATTCATAAATAATACAGGATCAGATGTGTATTAACCATATACATGCATAAATAAACAAGTACACAAGAATATGGAAGGAAACAAGAATAGCTTTATTCAGATGAAAAGTAGCAAGAAGATTACAACCATGTGCTCTGACCCAGCATCATCCTCCAGCTAAGAAGCTCTTCTTCACCTCAAGCAAGGCTAGATCACCCAACACTGGTAATGTACACCAGAATACCAACAACACTTCTCTATAAGATACAAAATTCCAGCCTCTGGATCTATGTGATGAGGGATCCATATATAGATGATTACAGAGAGCTGAGTCATCTTTTGGGATCTTGATTAGTGTATTCTCTCTGATAGTTCCTGCTTCCACTTGGAGAATGATGTTCTCTTACTCATCCCTGGTCGAAAATGGAGAGGCAAGTGTCAGAGGGGAAGCTTCTAGAAGATTCCATGATCTTCCACCTCGTATTTTTGTCCCTGCCATTTGTCCATTCCTGACCATCGCGCCCTACAAAGGAGCAAATCACTATGCATTGCACCCTGTACATTGGGAAGGTGATATGCATCGCAACCTCTGCATTGAGCTTTCAATATGGTCCAGGTTTGACCATTTATGAGCAGTTTTCAGTGGAGAACTTCTGGGAGATGATGTAAACAGTTGACCTTGTTCCTTTAGGAAGTGAAGCAACACTTTTAGGGACTTAAGAGCCCTCATTTTATGGACATTTGTGATTGGGGTTGAAGTTCCCAAAAATGTCTATAACACTACTGGTCTTGGGACTACTTCCCAAACACTATTCTTTACAATGGATTCATACTCCTCCACCATTGCATCAACCCATACAGGTTGCTCTACTGATTCCTCGAAAGAGAATGGATCAATATATACAATTTAAGACCTTAAATCCATGTAGCCAATGTATCGATCTGGTGACCTTCTATGCCTGCACTGATTTGAAGGAGCACCCACATTATCCTTTGCATCGTGCACAAGTCTCTCAACTTCCTTGGTCCTTTTTCTGCCTTCTCTAGATGGTTATGCTTGAGTGGTTGTCTCCACTATCTGATCCTCAATTTATCTATGCTCCACAACTTCTTGAGGCTCCTCTTTTGGAGCTAAAATCTCCTCTTCTAGTGGGATCTGAAGATCCCTCTCAATATAGAACCATACCACTTTCTCCTCATCAAATTTTACAACCCTTCACACAACTGTCATTCTAAGGGATGGAAAATGCACACGATAGTTCTGGGGGGTTTTTGGGTAACCTACAAATACCTCCAATTCTGCTACTAGCTCCAACTTCTTCCATGATTCTTTGGAGAGATGAGAGTAAACAAAGGCTCCAAAAATCTTGAAGTGTGACACATCAAAATTTCTCACCTATAAATCCTCCAGTGTAATCATTCCCATAATTCGATGAGGACTTTGGTTCTACAAATAGATTTCTATGTTGCATGCTTCGGCCCACAAGTGTAGCGCTAGGCCTTGGTCATGCAACATCACCCTCAATGCTCCCACAATGCTATGGTTATTTCTCTCAACCACCCCATTCTACCGTGGGTTGTGGGGTGCTATCAACTCTTGTAAAATGCTTTCATTTTCATAGAAATTTTTGAATTCATTCGACACATACTCACCTCCATTATTTCTCCTGAGAGGCTTCACCTTCTTGCCGATTTCTTTCTCAATCAGTGCCTTGAATTCAATGAACTTGGAGAATGTCTCATATTTCTTCCGCATGAAGAAGATCCAACACTTTCGTGAGAAGTCATCCATAAAAAATGACAAAATATTTATTCCTAGTAGTGGAGGTTGTCGAGAAAGGTCCACAAACATCAGAGTGGATCCTTTCTATGATTTCATGTGCTCTATTGTCTTGATCATGGAATATGGATTTTGTTTACTTCCCCAAAGTACATACTTTGCATACATCCTACTACTTAAGTGCTCCTTTGGGAAGACCTATGTTTATCTGCTACATGATCTTCAGGGCACCATGATGCAAATGACCAAGTCTTCTATGCCACAATTCATTGACATCGCAACTCTACATCTTCTCCACCTTAGTTGTTAATGCAACATAATACTCCACATCTAACTTATACAAGTTATTCACATGAACCTCAATCTACTTCACCTGTCTTATGGCTACGTGTCTCAAGAATGCCTTTCCTTTGCTGAAGATCACATCATAACCACAATCTTCCAAAATTGCAAAAGAGACAAGATTTTTCTTTAGGTCTGGAACGAACATGACATCCTTGAGCCTGAGTGGGGAGCCTAAATCCCTATGAAATGTGACTGTACCAATATCATTCACACTATACCTTCAGCCATCCCCCAACTTGATGTGCATCTGCAAGTCTTCTCCTCCAGGTCACTGAAAAAGTCTCTATTCCGTGTCATGTGGAATGATGCACCTGAGTCCAAGTACCACATGATCCCCATCACTATGTTGTCCATGATTGCAATGGGGGTAAATTCAAGCTCAAATTATGAAGCCAAGGCTTCGCCTACTGCTCCTCTTAAGGTCTTCTTTCCTGTCTTTTTGTGTGGACAGTTCGTGGCATAATGCCTGAATTCATGACAATGGAAGCATTTAATTTTGGAAAAATATTTCTTCTTGCCCCCTTAACTAGATTCTGGTTTGGATTGGGATTTCTCCCCTTTTCCCTTCTTTTCCTTTCCATCCAATGCAAATTTTTCTTCATCCTCACCCTTGGATGAAGTCCCATCTCTGGTATTCCACCATATTTCCTCCTATACCAAATCAGACCATAAGTGCTCCCAATTCGGTAGTTTCTCCCTCCCATTCACTGAATCTTGATAACTATGCCATATCTTGGGAAGGACTAGAAGGGCTAGGCTTACCAATTCTTCTTCAAGGACAGTAACACCGACCTCTCCAAGTTCATCACGACATTGTGTAAACTTGCTCAGATACTGTGGAATTGTGTCATTCTTCTACATCTTGATACTTCAAAGTTTATCCTTGAGTGCCAACTTCTTATCGTCACTATTATTCTCAAAAATTTATGTCAATTCTTTCCACATTATGAACGAAGTTTCTTTTCCATGGATATTTGAGACAATGTGATCCCATACTCCCTCCAAGATTATTCTCCTCACCTTGGCAACATCTTTATTTTACTAAGAAAGGTTCTAGGCATCATATGCTTATGGTTTTGCAACATCTATCTTCATGTATTATAAAAATATATTGTCATCCAATACTGGCTCCATATGATCCTTCCATGCAACAAAATTAGAGGTGCTTTCCAAGGCATACTCTAGCCTTAGTCCATTGAAGGTCATCTTCGCAACTCTAAATAAATCTTGCAATACTGAGCTCCAAAATTGAACCTCCTAAGAACAAATTTGAATTCCTGCTCTAGTGTGAATCCTACTATGCTACCATGTAGAAATTACGATCCATATTCGTAGATGCTCATGAAATTTTAACCAAGATGAAAAGACACAAACCTACTCTACTTCATTGCGGAAAGTAATTCACAATCTAGAACAAAAAATTTAGACATGTAATAAGAAATCACACACATGCAACAAGTATTTTTGTTGGGGAAAGGAAACTGCTAAAAACCCCAATGCTTGCTTGCATTAAATCAAAAGAGTAAATATGTATTACAATCTATTTTCTCAATTGAGCACAACCTACAATTATATAACCTATCTCTTTGCTCACTAAAAGGCTCTGACCTAGACTTAGCCAAATTTTGCCTTTGCTTGAGCTCCTATTTCCTTGCACTTTTACTTGAGGAATTAGGCCCCTAATATTTATGAAATTCCTCAAATTGATTGCACAATTCTTTTAGGTTGATCCTCTGACTGCCTGCAACACCTGCACACTCAAGGCTAGTCTACAATTGATGTTACACTACCTTGGAATCTCCACCTCGATTGGGTAACTTGAATTCTCTGCATGCAAAATATATTTTGGTCTGATTAATCATTTAACTAGATGATCACTAATTTTGACTAAATTCCCACTACCTAACTGACCGTCCACTAGTTCATCCAAATGTTGGAACTATTTTAACTAAAAACAACATGAGATAACTAACCTTATTAGTAATCACACATGCAAAACTGAACTATAACTCCAATTCGAATTTACTGAGTAAAATGGGTGACACAAGCCTTGTCACACAAGTTAACATCATCCAAGTTGTCTGCTGATGTGTAAATTCGAATTTTCTCAATTTAATAAAGGAAATATCAAATTGAGAATTTCTTGCTGCATTTTTCAACACAGATTGTACATGAGAGTAAATATAGATACTTTCCTTGGGTCATGGGTACCTCATATACACATAGTAGCCTCAGATACACATAGTAGCCACTAAAGGAACAACATTCAATTGGGTGAGTATATTGGCATCTACACTCAAGACAAATATTCAAACAACCAAGAATCTAGAGAAAGGTTAACCATTAGAATTTTATATGGCATCTTATCTTCTTGATTTCGTTTGCGCAAAATTTCATTTCAAAGGGTGGGGTTTGAAATGGACCCCAGAGGTATTAGAGCTAATACATATTTACTCTAAGATATTTTGAAACCCAAGTTACAAAGCTTCATTCGAAACCACTTCATAATATTTTATTGATACTCTAGATCAGGCACTCTTCGGTCATGGCCCACCTTGTATGTCAGAGAAAGCTAAAAATACCATCATCAAGGTGGTATATTGGTTCCCAATTAGGGAAGCAACATGTATCAGGGATTTTAGCACATACAAGCCTCCTCATGCTCTCTTGATGATAGCGACAAATAAAGTGATCTTGCAAGAAGATTGCTACCAATTGACCTCTAGGCTATCTAAGACAATAGAAAAGGGTAAAAAGGGACCATGTCATGTGTTCCCTTTAACAATTGGAGTACACTCTCTTGAAAATTTCAAAGAAGTTGAAGCAAAAGTTGAGGAAATAAAAGGTTTCTATTTTGTTGATTTGAGTCTCCGAAAGTATGATCCAAAAGGTGTTGTAGCAGTGCATTTCAAAGCAGTTGGATTTGGCTGGTCTTATAGACATTTTAAAGGATATGAAGAAGATATAATCAAGAAATTATATAATCCTTCAAGGGAATTTGGTATGAATGAGAAACAAGAAGAATAGAAGAGAAATCAAAAGATGAAACCAAGGAAAGCATGAGTCTTGAGGACATGAGTTCTTTCATTAAAAGGAAAAAGGGTCATGAAAACAAGAATGGAAAACAAAAGAATCAAAAGGGTGACCAATAGGAAGAGAATAATTAAGAGTCGGACAAGGAAGGAGAAAGTGATGGAGAGGAAAACCTATAGCAAAGGAATGCAACAATAGCTTGAAGAAAACAAGAAATCAAAAGGAAAAGAGAAGAGTAGCAACAAAAACAAGGAGATGAAAATAAGAGGAGACATGAGGAATATTTTTTGAAGAAACAAAAAGATGAAAAACAAAGAAGGAAGTTAGAAAAAGAGAAGTAAAGGAAAGAAGAGGAAGAGTGAAGATCACAAGAAGCAAAACAAAAGAAGAAACAAGGTGAGGAAGAAATAAGAACAAGAGGAATTAAAAGGAAAATATAAGGAGGAACAAAGAAGAAAAGAAGAAGAAGACAAGAAGTACAGAGAAGAAGAGGAAGCCAAAAGATGACAGAAGGGGTCTTCTAAACAAATTGAACAAGATCTCCTCATAGAGAAGAAAAGTAAAACAATAGATGATCATACAACACCAGGGTCTAAGATGCAGTTAGATTTGCCTCCATTGGACATTCTGCCTTCCACTCCAATTACTAGTGGGTATTTTCAATTACAAGAATTAGGCATCCCACATGAGGAGGAAGAAGAAGTGTTGGTGTTGGGTCCTTCATTTTTGGAACCAAGGTGACACATTAGAAGGATGACCACATTTTTCCAAAGATAACCATTGGGAAGTTGTGGAGGAGACAACCAAAGAAGAGGAAGGGATCTACTAAAGACCAACAGTTACAGAAATAAGGCCAGAGAAGTTGGGACTTAGGCAGCCACAACTGAGTGGAAAGGAATATTGATGGTTGAGTAGTAGAAGCAATTGAAAGAGAAAAACAGAGGAGCATCCAAGGGAGAAGTGGAAGTCTAAGCAAGAGTAGGGATACAAAACAAGGCCAAGGGGTAAAGAAAAGGGGGGAGATAGGAAGGATACCAAAATGTTGTTGCAGAGTCATTTGAGATTGCCTTGATTCTTATTATCTCGATCATGTATTGCTCTTTTATGTTAGTTTTCGGTTCTGTCTATGAGGCTTTTGATCCAGATGTAATGTTGTACTATTGCTAGAGTTAATAGAAGAATAAATTACATGGATACACAAGTACTGAGTGTGTGGGTTTATGTGGTGTTTAAATGATTTTAATATGTTTGCACCTAATATATGATATTCCTCTTCATGCATTTGATTTGTTATGATTGGGTTCCTAATTGGTCTAATTCTAGATTTACTGGCATTGATATCTTCCCATGATTCTTCTTGATACTAGATTCTAGACCTTGACTAACTAAGGCCACAACACACCTCAGATGAAACGCCTTATTCATCCTGGATAAGGTGAAACGGTGTTGTGCTAGACTATAACTGAGATTTTGTTGGCCCCTATCCCTAAACTTGGGGTCTCAATCCTTCCATTATTTTGTGCCAATAGATGGATATCACTAGACTCACTTTCGATCAAATCCAACGTAAGATAAGGTAATAAAGACAAAATTACTGCATGAATAACCCAACTAAGCCCATATTGGTGGTTATAGAGAAGGATATTGTCATAAATACCACCGTGAACCTAAAAATGATTGCTTTAGATGGAACTTCCTTCGTGACAAAAACAAAGATCAAAGTGAATATGTTGAACAAACATGTTGCTGATATTTAGATCAAACTTGCTACTTTTGAACAAAGAGTCACACAAGTCAAAATGAAAATCAACCTTTGCATATGACTCATTCAAGCAACAAAGGGTTACGAGAATCTATTCAAGGAGAGGTTACAATATTAGAAGATTCCATGAACGTAGTATACTAAGAAATGATGAAGCTACATCAGGTTACATCAACATTCCCAATTATGTAGGTAAAATATAAAGAAAGATGAGCAATTCTCAAACAAGCCACAACATCAATTGATAGGATACATGAGTGGACCACTCAATATCCAAATGTACCAAAATCACTACCAAGAAAGGATTAGATAACTATAGAAGATGATAAAGTTACAATTTGCATCAAGGTCCATTTACATGATAAGCTAACGAAGGATTTGGACAAGGTGTTAGCTTCATATAAGCATTTTCTCAGTGGACTAGAATCTCTTATTCAGGTGCATAAAATCCCTTCTATTAGTTCACTGGGTGAGGTGAGGCTGCAAGAATAAATCTAATCATTTATGAATCCTTTTAAACAATATGTTATTACGAAATATTTATAGGTTACAAAGGAAACAATTTCCCAATATGTGGTGGAACCTGTAAGGATTTACACTAAGCTCATGAACATATAAAATTAGTTGAAGGTGAAGAAGCCCACTCGATTACCAGATGTCCTAGAATGTATTCACAGGCATGGAGATAAGCTACAACATAAGGTTGTTAGTATTGAAAAGGAGTACAAGCTTTGGTATACATACCTAGTACAAGAACTGCATTTGGATATCTCAGGCATCTCTATCACTATATTAGTAGATTAAGAGCATTTTATTTATTTCATGTAATATGTTGTTAGCAGGATAGAGACTAGAGTAGAGAGCCATGTAGGAAAATGAAAAGTCATGAGGTAACTCAAGTCATAGAGGTAGGTGAAATGTTAGAGGTAGGTGAAATGTCACCCCATTTTTTATAAATATGTCCTCATGTCTCATTGTAAAGGACTTTTAATTTTGGTCTCATTGATGCATATTGATGGAGAACTAATAGATCTTCTGGTAAATGCAAGAAGTTATTTTATATTTCCACTCATGGATTTGATGAAATTCTCATGTGAAGTTGTTATGTATATTTCAACTTAATGTTTCAAGATTTATAAGCCTTAGCATGGAATTGTTTCATGTGTCATCGAGCATTGTGGGATTTCTCTTGCAGTGAATGGATGGTATATGATGTGTTTACTTTATGTTTATATCAATAAACTGTTTTATTGTTTTGAGCATTGCATCATTGTAGGATTGTGAGATTACATATGCTTTCATGGTGTTATTGATCACGAACTTATTGATCATTGATAAACTTATCTTTGTAACATGCATGGGTTTGATTTGAAGCTTTGATAACACTGCTTCTCTTGATATTCATGTCTTAATATTACATTATTTCCACTCATAGTGGATCTCACGTGTTGATTTTCCATAAGTTGCTTACTTGCGTTTGTTACACTTTATTTGTTCTCTAACATTAGCATCTCTTTCATCCAAACAAAATCTCAACTAATGTGATGCCAACTAGGCCTACATATAGGATGGGATTCCTAAACCAAACTTTGTAGAGTCTAATTATGATTTTTCATTGGGGAGATCCCCTTGTTGTTGGCGAAACATTCCAACCCATCAAAAAAAAATTGGCACTAGAAGGAGGGCCAGATCACAAGCTGAGCATGTGGAGCCTTGTATTAACATTTTTCCTTCAAATGGATTCATCCCAAATATCCGTATCAGGTTGTTTTTCTAAAAATCTTAATATTTAAGTTTCTGCAAAAATAGTTTATCACTTGTCACAGTTTAAGTTTGATGGCTAGGGTTGAACAACTTTATTTGGAAACATGTGTCAAGTTATCCATTTATGTAATTATAATAATAATAATACATTGTAAGGATGTTATTGGTAGTTTTTTCACCCTCACACTTAAAGATCATGTTAAGCAATGGTTCTACACATTACCAACCGCTTCAATCTATTTGTTCGAGCAACTCATCAATGAGATATGTCAAGCTTTTGGCAGGTACGATTATCAATATGTGTTTAAAAGGATAAATTAGCTTCGAATGAAACCCGAAGAGTCATTAGAATATTTTTCTAATAGGTTTGTTCATATTTGTTACTAATTTCCTGGAAGAGACATGGATTGGATGTTTTTGAGTGAGAAATTCTGGTGATTGGTCTATGTTTCTCTGCGACATTTTCAATTTGAGATGAATCCCAATTCTTTTGTTCATCGTGATAACTTGTAAGTTGCAAATTGACCAGATATTATCCATAATAGTTTCTTTCCCATTTCTGTGAGTCGGGAAAAGCCTAAAACTTCTAGGGAGAAAATTCCCACCTGTGAAATTCCTCATCCTCCCCCAACTTCATTTCCTAATGAAATCTTTATTATCAATAATATAGGTGATGAAGAATGTTTACAGGGTAAAGAAACAAGTTGTTGTGCTTTCAAAGCTCTCATATGTCCTGGTGAAATTAGACAACCTGAGAATCAAGATAATAAAACACCTCTCCCTATTGACAAGATTCAACTTGAGCTTCTTAAGCATCTTCTTGAATCTATTCCCGATTCTCCTCATATTATGATCCCTCCTTCATTTTCTTTCCATGACCTACGTCATCTCTAAGATAATACTGAAGCTACAATTAAATCCATGGAGCATAACATGTATGCTGATCTCTTGGTTTCTCAAGATGATATGAAGATGCATGGTTTGAGTTCTAACCCAAGCTTGGTTGTAAGTGATGTCACTTCACTTGATTATTTTCATCCATTATACCCTAATTTATTTGGTGAATCTACTACACTAGTGGTTTCTTCAAATCCTTCAAATTTTTATCCTATTGGTTCAGATTGTAATCATGTACATGATGATGCTGTCTCACAATCAAAGGTTGAAATTATTGAATATTTTTTCTATGATATTTTCAACCCACATTCTTTGAGATATGGAGTGGACGATTGTACATCTCAGAAAATTCAATATGGTCCTTTGGTTGTTTCATCCTCATTCTTAATCCTTGAAGAGTCTCATCGGTATGATGTTAACTCTGATCAAATTAGTGGATTTGACATTTATAACCCTATTGATACTGTCTTCACTGACACCTTTGATGATATTGGTTTACATTCACATGTTGACCTTTTTAAGCAATCAAAATTTGATGATTTACCTTTTGATGTTTGGGGAATTGTCAAAAAGTTGAGGCACTTATGCTTCCACTGATGGTTATGATAGGTTCTCATGATCCTGACAAGATCCTTGAACTAGGTTAGATTAGGGTTTCCTCACATGATTCCCCTCTTAACACCATATCATCTAGTGAAGTCTCATTTTTGAATGATTTTGATATGCATCACTTCTTGTACTTTGATCTATTTTCTGAAGAGAGTGCACCAACCATTGTTTCATATCCTTTTGTTTCTCACCTGGCTGATGCATATTGTGATTACGTACCACCTGTTGTTGTCTCACAGTTAACTATATGCGGGGGAAAAAATTCACCAATTCCTCTCTTTCATGGGACTCATCCTATTGATTTATATCCATCATGGAAACTAGTAGAATTTGATATTTTGAGCCACTAGTTTGTAAATACTTAAAGATTTGATCAAACCATTGATATATTCAATAATCATTTTGTTGTTACAACATATGATGAGCATATGCATTCTTCTATTGATATTACAAAACCACTAGTATTTGAGGATCTAACATTTTAGGGTTCATAGGTTTTTCAGGACAGTGAGGCACTTTAGCTCTCATCGATGGTTATGTCAGGCCCTCATGTCCCTAATAAAATCCATGAATAAGCTCAGATTAGGGTTTCTGAAATTAGTTTTTTCATGCTAGAATCTGCTGGTATCTCAGTTGCACCTTATGGATGTCCATTGTCAAACAATTTTTAGGGCCTTCATGATATAATTACTTATTGGTTGGAAGAAATTTATCTGGAGAATTCCTCTGCGAGCATGCCACATCTCATCTCTCTTATAGTCAATTTAGGGTTAAACATAAATGAATGTGTATCATGGAAGGATGCTCAGGGTTTACAAGTTTATCATTCATTTTACCAGAATAAAGTTACAACTTAGCTAAAACAATATTTTCTATCACACTTTCTTGCCAACATGCATGCCCTTCTTTCTCTTGTGCATGTTTTATAGGTAAGACCTTTTTTTTGCACAATACTTTTTACTAGTTCTAATCATTGATCTCTTTGTTTTTGTAGGTTAGGGACTGCTTTAATGGTTACATTGGACATGTGACTTCACATGACCCGACCTCCTCTTTGGTTAAATTATAGTTTTAGTTTTATATTAGTTAGAGTTTTCTAATTAGGGTTTATGTGCTATAGTTTCCTAATTAGGTTTTACATGTCAGAGTTTGCTAATTAGGGTGTACTCATCAAGATTTTCTTTTAAGGTTTCAAGTTTAGTCTAGTTAGGGTTTGAACAGTTTTGTTGTATGTTCCTTATTGCAGGTAGTCTATTACTTCATGCCATTATGCATTTTTCTTGCATCCATCTACCTGCATTTCTCATGACTACATTGCATTTAGGAATTTTCTATATTAGCATCACATCACTTAGATTTTTCTTGCATTACATTACATTCACACTGCAATTTTCTTTCATGTAGTTTTGTCTGGTGCATTACATCATGCATCCATATTACACTTTGCACTATTTTCTCCTTGCATTACACTTACTTTCCATTGACCTAGCATTGCATTTTCTCTCTCTATTGCATGGAACTGCATGAGATTTCACAAGCCTTATTATATGAATGTTATTCACAAGCCTTTAATGTCTCAAAGAATTTCCCTAATTTCTCTTTACACTTACTGAAACCCTAGAATAGATTACTTGGTCACTTTGCCCTAACGTTGAAACCCTAACCCTAACGATTTCCCGTGGCTGGGGTGGTTTCTCTAAAAGGAAGCCTCTCTTAGAACCAATTATAAAAAATGCATCCTGAACATCTTTCCTATGAGTCTAACTCATTAACAAGGAAAATACTAAGTATCGGGATCCCTAATCAATACATATGACCTATTATTGTAACTTGAACCCTATGTTTGGCCTGGTTCTAAATTTTAGAATGCTATGTTTCACTATTCACCTATCATTCAGAGATGAGATGTAACAGTGTGGCATGAGGAAAAACATGAATCATAAAATATTATAGTTTTTGTCGAACAAGAAACAACCTCTCTTGCTTGCAAAATAATTCAGGATCCCTCATTTCCCTAGCAAAAATAAACACCTGATAAATGATGCCAATTTGAACACTAAAGTGAAATCAATTAAACAAAGGGTAAAGGATCGATAAAGGTTTCATACGTAGGGTACTGAACAAGCCTATTGGAAACAAAGCAATGCTTGTGATTTCTTGATTGATTTCACCGAGGTAATGAACAGGCCTATTGGCAGCAGAGAAACACTAGAAAATCACTTTAAATTTATGAATAAACTAAGCCCTATGTGATGATCGTTTCATCATTGTTGAAGACCTGCATGTGTGAACTCCTATTTTTGGTGAGATTCCATCTAAGCCCTAAACATGTGACATAAGACCTTCCCTCTCGCCCAATTATTAAATTCATATTGTTTCATTTCATTAGCCTAGTCACACATTTCTCCATCAGTTTTCATTGCAACTTACAACCCATACCTCTGTTAGTCACTCGCAACATCTTATCTCACACTAATTGGCCCTATTAATCACATAGTCACATATGAGTCATCCATACCTTATGCGAACCAGTTTTTGTGTGACCTTGTGACCCCTTTGTAATAAGTCACATGCGACCACTCTTAACTTGCGACTTCCTTCAAGTAGGTTGCATGCCACCTTTTTCTTGGTGCAAATCCGTTTTGCGATCTTTATCTAATGTCGGTCGCATGTGACCTTATCTTTGTGCACTATCTAGTTGCGGCCCATATCTTCACACATGTGCACTATTTATATAAACCCAACACCCCTCTCCTCCATTTCATTCTCACTCTATAGCTGAGCACACAAATCACTCCACCAACTAGTGACCTTGTGACCCCCACAGGTAGGAAACACTTCCTCTTCCATGCAATCATTGGGTCCTTCAAATTTTCCATTTTTCCTCTTCCTCAGTGCCACAACTGTACAATTTCTTCCCCAGCCTTTCATATCCCTTCCCTCACCATAAATGAATACCAATTTGACTTCCCTCATTTCCCTAACTCCCCACCATGAAACTGTGTGTCCTAAACTCTCTCTTCCACACAACTAATTTGACTCATTCATCCCAACCTCAAATATTCATCCTTTCACGTGACACCTCCCTTAGGCGGTGCTCCCAAAATCACTTATCCTTTTGTTGAATTTCAAACTCACATCTAGTGCAAATCAAACCTATCGTCAATTCATATAGTTCTCCCTACTCACCTAGTTCACTCTAAGATTAAGGCTTGGGCTGAAACAGTTGGGAATGAGCTTAATTGTATCTCTTGTTGCCCTAAGTTGAAACTCATGTATAGTCGTGAGTCACAAATGATCCATGATTTTTTTGCTTATAGATGCATCATAATTACATGAAACAGAGCACTTAAAAACCATGGAACATAAGCATATAAAAAGAAGATAAAAGAGACATAATCACACATGAGATCAAGACTTGGATATTTGATTACAGAGTTTGTCCAATTTTGACTACATCTCTGGGCTCTACTCAATAGTGGGGAGGCCTTCATTCATTAAATGTCATGGAAAGAGAGAAGTACAAGTATAATTTTACACAAAACACCCTTATACCTCCAATCTAGAAGATAACTGGAAAATGGAGAGCCCAACTCTAGAAACAAACAATACAATTGACTTCTTGGCGAAAAATCATGCAAAAATGCCTATCCAAACACCCAATTTGGATAATCAAGCCTTCTGAACCTTCTCGAAACCTCCCTACTGCTAAAGATGAGGTTTCGACCTACTACCAAGGTCAGGGTCTGTTGCAATTTGCTTCTCTAAACTACTCAACCAGTCCTCCCCTCTTTCTACAATGCAGGAAGTCCATTAAATAATTGGGTGGCTACTCCTCAATTCTCGGGGTAGTTCTCAACCGTTGACAAGTATAGCCACAAGTTTGTTTTAAGGCAGAGATTCTTGGGCCCGTGCGGAAACAATCCTTGTCAAATATAGGAAAACTGCTATCAAATAGTTCACAAACTATTTTCACATTTAAACCTCAAACAACAGGATACTACAAAGAATCGGTGCTTCCCCAAACCTAGGGGATTTAATAG
The DNA here is from genome assembly GCA_000404065.3 of Pinus taeda. Classification (NCBI taxonomy): domain Eukaryota; kingdom Viridiplantae; phylum Streptophyta; class Pinopsida; order Pinales; family Pinaceae; genus Pinus; species Pinus taeda. Next base: position 16,238 of record APFE031515175.1, read on the forward strand.
ATAATCATTGTTAGTGATAGAGGTGTGCATGTTACATTAAGCGATGAATACAAGGCGATAAAGGTAGACCCGTCGGCAATTATAAACTGTAGTGTAATAAATATTGCATCTTGGATCCATTGCAAATTGCAATTGGTGGATAAAACAAAACCCATACATTAGGTGCTCTGTGGACCCACCGGGATTATTAAACATACCGTATAAAATCTCGGGTATGAAACCCATCACAAATCGGAATCGCTGTGGAACTGAGGTTGGCACTCTATTCTACTTCTCCCGATCTGTGAACTACTATTGCGATTTATATCCCACCACAACTAGACTCCATCGGAGCCCATTCGTAAACATTAGATCCCCTCCAATCTGCGATATGTGATATAGCAATCGCAACTCGGATCTTGTCGAGGGACAATTTAGAAACACTTTGCCTTATTGCGATTTGATCGCATCGCAACCATTACTCCCTTGGCCCGATTTTCTTTAAACCATAGCCTCTTGCTCCTGTGATCTGTGATATGCAAGACCAATGGAAGCCTGCCACTTGGCGCTTCCCCATTCGCTAAACCTTTTGCCACACCATCTCCTCCTGCCACTTGGACAAGTCAAACTTGAAATTTGACTTGCTCTAACTTCTTCATATGAACTTGGATTTGAGTGTCGTTCACACCATTGGAATCAGGATGATGAACACTACGATCCGATAATAAGTGTATCCGAATATTTCCATTTTGAGTTTTGAGCCTTTTACCATGCCACTGGTAGTTTTTGAAGATCCACCTAGATTAACAACCCATACTAGATCGAGAAATCACATTTGGGCATACCCTTCTCCCTTGTAACTACTGACTGAATTGTTATTACAATTACAACATCCCTTTCTCGATAGTCACAAGGTCACAATTTAAAAGGTTTGAGATTATGCGACCTGGTTCATGCTGCAACCACATGACCATCCTCCATCACCCCTAGTGACATATTCTCAAGGTCTCATTAGATAATTTCAACTCCGAAAGCACCCCGCTAGCCCATGCGACTTGTGACTTCCTCCTTTTTTCAATTCACTTAGACTACCCCTAGTTGAATCACATTTGCACACTCATAAGAGTCAATATCTCTTGCGAATTACTCTCTAGTGCGACCTGGAGACCTAATAATTCCTATTGCGACCTATCCTTTTAATATTTTGTGCAACTTGTCTCACCAATTGAGATTTCAACCTTATTACTGATCCAAATTGCGACCAAGATCCACATATATTTTGTGCCTGTGAACCCACAATAATATTTTATCTATGTTTAATGTTATTTTTATTCATGTTAACGTATTCATCTTGGGATTAAATCTTGAAATTCCAAGTGACATTGATTTGGATTGTATCAACATTTGATCATTCAATGGAGAGATGACACCACTGGTGGTAAAAAATTCTTGCAAAGGTTTGGGTAGGAGTTCTACTAGAGTAGGAAGTAGTATCAAAGGAGTTGTTGACAACCCACACATTCTACCAATTTATGGAAACATTTCTTGCAATATCAACAAGAAGACAAAGTTGACTTGGTGGAAAATTTACTCGTTTTCCACCCAAGACATCCCTGAAGACAAAGAAGATTTCAAGGTATGTATCAATATCAAAAGATCTCAGTTGCATAAAGTAGTTGCACACCCACTAGTGTTTCCTTGTGTTGGAACCATAGATTGGTTATTGCAATGTGCAAATGAAGATCATTTGGAAATGATGAGGCATGATGGAGATATTTTAGCATCTTTGACTACTGCCAACATTACTACTTATTACAAGCTACCTAAACGAGAAGAATCTTTCAACACTAGATGGCTGATAACTTTTAATGACACTGCCAAAGATGCCAAAGAAATATTGAAATTATGGTGGTAGGAACCCACTAAGTTTAGGGCTAGGGCATACCAAATCTATAATACATAAGGCTTCAAAAAAGTGGATTAGTTGATGGTAGATGTGATGAACAAATTGTATGGGAGAGAAAATATATACTTTCCTTGGGTAATGGGAACCATTGATTCACACAATAGCCACTAAAGGACCATATTCAGTTCGAGTATCCTAGCATCTTCAATCAAGAGAAATATTCAAACAACCAAGAATCCAGAGAAAGATAAACCATAAGAATTTTACATGGCATCTTATCTTCTTCATTCAATTTGTGCAAAATGTCATTTAGAAGGGTGGGGTTTGAAATGGACCCTAGAAGTATCAGAGCCAATACATATTTACTATAAGAGTTTTTGGAACCTGAGGTACAAAGCTTCATTCTAAACCACTGCAAAATATTTTATTGCTTGTCTATATCAGGAACCCTTCGGTCATGACCCACCTTGTATGTCAGAGTGAGCTCGAAATACCCTCATCAAGGTGGCAGATCGGTTCCTAATTAGTGAAGTAACATATATCAGGGTTTTTGGTGCATACAATCCTCCTCATGCTCTCCCAAGGACAGTGAGAAATAGAGTGCTCTTGTAATAGGTTTTCTACGAGTTGACCATTGGGCTATCTAAGACACTAGAAAAGGGTAAAAAGGGACTGTGGCCTATGTTTCCTTTAAAAATTGGAGCATACTATCTTGAAAATTTCAAATAATCGAAAGCAGAAGCTGAGGAAATAAAATGTTTATATTTTGTCGATTTAAGTCTTCGAAAGTATGATTCAAAAGGTGTTGCAACAACACATTGTAAATAAGTTGGATTTGGCTGGTCTTATAGACATTATAAATGAGATGAAGAATATAAAGTCAATAACTTCCATAATTCTTCTGGGGAATTTGGTCCAAATGAGCAACAAAAATAATTCAAAGTGTAATGTCATGAGGGATCTATTTGTCATAATTCAAAGTGTAATGTCATGAGGGATCATCATTAAAAGGGTAATCATAAGGGGTCAAGTTAAATAGGTATAGTGGTCAAGTTGCATCAAGGTAATCATGAGAAAGATTGTGTTGTCACACTTTTTCATCTTGGGCACATAATTATAGGTGTTTTGAGTTAGTTTATGTGTCAAATCATGACTGGTCATGACATCAGCAAGGGTACAACGACCTGCAGTACAAGTGTTACGCTTTTGCCAAAGTGTTACGCTTTTGTTTTCCAAATTCAAAATTGTGATTATCGCCATAAACTCTGCTCTTGATTATCATGGGAGGTTATTTGCATGGTTAGATTCATCTAATATCTCTCCTCTTTATCATTCTCATCAGAAGCTCGGTGTGTGGTCATTCTTATTCGTTGCACAAAGGAGGTAGGGGAGGCACCACACTTTTGCTCCAAGAAGAAGGTTTAGGTTTGAAGGTTTTCATTTGGCCTAGGAGCATTCTTACAAGTTTAAAACGTTGAATGGGTCATTACATGCCATCTACCCTCAATATGTTAGATGATGGTCGAAGGTAGTATAAGCTTGGAGCACTATGCTTTTACAAAATCACTGTATTTTCACTATATCTCTTAAAACATGCACCCATTTTCCATGAAATTTTTACAGTAGATTATATGGGGGCTATATGAATAAGCCCACTTAATTTGAGGTCAAAATGCTTCATGATTTTCGAGAAACAAGCCACCATAATCTACATCCATTTTTCATTTTCTCGAAATCTGTGAGTCTAATTTGGAGAAGTTTTATGATGATACTAACTTGACGTAAAAAAGCCAGCTCAATATGTCTTACAATTTAGGAGATATTAAAAAAAATAGCAGTCACTGTCCTTCCCTACTGCATTTTTGGGTGTGGAGAAGAATGTTTGGTATTTTTTATGAAGAAAGGCTTGAGGGAGGTATGTGATATGATCATTTCAGTGTCAACATCATCATCCAAGTTTGAAGCTTGTATAAAAATATCACTGACCACTCAAAATATGAAAAGGAGGCAGGGGCGCTGCATTTCTCACAAATTGGTGGTCAAATCTCTTTCACAAGTGAAAACTTAAGCTTATTTCAATACCCTGGTTTTGAATTGTTACCCAATTACATGCATGAGCTAAGAAAATGACATAAAAACCTACAAGACACCATTTTCATTATCGGTGTGCTTTTTCTTATTTCGTCGTGTTTTCTCCTAATCGTTGTGCTTCCACACAATGCTCCATCTTTTGCACTTGCCTTTGTCGAACTATAAAAATTTTATTTACAGCCTCCAATATAAATATACTCAATCCATTACACTGAATTAAAGCTCCTTTTCATAAATTTGTGTGTTTAAGAAGTGTTTGAAAGCCCATTTTCTCGTGCGTTGTGCTTATGGTGTTGCGCCTATATAGATATAAAAACATTTTAAAATGTTTTTTCTTATGGAAAGAAATAAGGCTTTTTGAAATCATCAAAAGAGGGAAAAAAAAAAGCAACCTTCATTGAAATAGTTGCAAGTTTATACATTTAGGTACATCATTATATAATGTTCCAAAAATTTGGTATTTCACGGTAAAGAACACTAGTATATAAACATATATATCCCAAAAGAAAATCATAGTTTTTGCAAAAAAGAAAGAAAGAAAGAAAGAAAGATCAAATAGTAGTAAACGAAACAAATATGTCAATTATTTCCAAAGGTCAAGAATATATTTTTGGACCTACTCAACATTTTTTTTTAACCTTGCATGTGCTTTGGTCCAAATCTAGTTGTCTCTAGACATGCTCAAGAGATATCAAAGAAAGATATCGTAGATTACAATTTTTTTAAGGAAGAAATAAGTAATTTTTTTAAGAAAAAACGAGTAATTTTAGAATTGAATTATTGTTATCATCCACGTGATTAAATTCATTGGGTCCCATAGATATGCAATTTTTGAAATCTTTATTCTTTTACCAATTCAAAAATTAGTTTTTTAAAAAAAAACTTTGCAAAATTGTTTAAAGTTGAACCAATATTAGCACACATGCTAAAAAATGTTAGAATTCATATCTAAAATCCCACTGACTCCTCTCACACGACTAGAACCTTGACCTGCACCATCAAGAAAATCCCAAGGGAAGTATGTTTGAATGAAGGCTTCATGAATGAGGGAGTGATTATTTTCCCTCGACATTTGTTTGATATCTCTTAGTGTGGATAAAAGTTGTCTGACAAGTGCTTTGATTGCCTTATGTTTTGGAATTTTGTAATGTGCAAATAGGTTTTGAGATTTTCTTCCACATATTTTGTTTAAGGATAAGTTGTTCATAAGTGCTTTTATTCGTTTTGTTTTGGAATTTTGTAATTTGCAAATAGTTTTTGAGATTTTTTTCCACATATTTTGTGTTTAAAGATAAATGTTGTTTTTTCTATTTGGCTTATTTTTTTATTATACTTTTTTAGAAAAACACAATAAATGAATAAATGAGAGATTGATTCAAATTCAACTTTCTTGTGTTTTAGAATTTTGTAATTTGCTAACAACCTTTGAGATTTTCTTCCACATATTTTGTTTCTAAGGATAAGTGTTGTTGTTCCATTTAACTTATTTCCTTCCATATTTTTTTGGACAACGAACAATAAAAGAATAAATGGGAGCACATAAATAAAATATATTTAGGAGGGTGGTTTAGTCTCCATATTTTGTTCCTCCATCCGGGGGGAGCCATGGTATCAATACTAACATGTTAATGGGGTGTCATAAATACACTTTAGTGCCACGTATTTGGACTATGAATTTTAAAGTGATTATAATAATTAAATTTGTAGTTTTGGTGAATTGTTTTGATAGATTAATTTTCTCTTTTAAATAAGTTATATTCCATATGAATACCATGGGCCAATACCATAGATTTTCAATACCATGGGTCAATACCATGGCTTTTCAATACCATGGGCATTTTTATTTTTATTTGATTTTTATAGGATTATTTTTTTATTCCTTTCTTTTATTTTGACAAAGTAAATTATTTACATTACATGAAATTTTTTCTTTAATTTTTATTTTTATGTAATTTGATTTAGTCAAAATACCAAACATTTTGTTACAACATCTCTACTATATTCGGCTTGAAAGTGCCTCTTGACAATATAAATTAAATTTAACCCTAAAATTCTATATATAACTTATAATTTATAATAAACCAGGGGTTTTGACAACCCCTAGTTTTTCCCATGGTATTCTTGAGCCATGGATTTGTCCATGGTATCCTTCTCTAATATAGCCTATTTAAAGATGTAAAATTGCAATGAATTTTTATTGTTATTAGTTTTTGGATTAGTCATATGTTTTGGAATAATAAAATTTTCTGTGTGGTTCAGGGACACTTGAGATTGGTGATTGCTACATAAATGATGGAGCTTTCCTTGGTTCAGGGACACTGGAGATTGGATGGATCTTGCCTTCGTTCAAGGACACTAGAGATTGGATGGAGCTTGCCTTGGTTCAGGGACGCTAGAGATTGGTGATGAGCTTGCATTGGTTCAAGGACACTGGAGATTGGATGGAGCTTGCCTTGGTTTAGGGACACTGGAGATTGGTGATTGCTACGTCAATGATGGATTTTCCCATGGCATCCTTCTCTAATGTAGCCTATTTAAAGACATAAAATTCCAATTAATTTTTATTGTTATTAGTTTTTGGATTAGATCTGAATTTGAATTTAAATGGGTGGTCTATTTGATAATTATTGAAAATTTTTCACCGTCAAATTTGATGTGTTTTCACCGTCAAATTTGATGTGTGTGTTATAATAAGTAAAATGACAAAATGAATTCCAATTTTAAAGTTAAATCGTCAAAATCTCTAATACCTTAAGTGCAAGTAAAGATAGCCTACAGTAAAATATTATGAATATTATAATACCTCATTCAACTATATGCACAAATTATAGTACATTACATTAACTTTATGTCAATAGATTGGTGAGAATTTTAACACTCTATTTATGCTCCTATTTATCAAGAAACCAAACTCCTATGAATGGAAGATGGTTGCTATACATTTGTAATTAGTATTATTTTTCCCTTTTTGTTATCTGATTCTTATTCTGAACTGTTGGGGTTCACAAGCTTGTTTAGTTATCATCAACAAATATTGGGTTTCCATTAGATCTCGAATATGCACGGAAATAGTAAGTTCACAGTTCCATCATTCTACGCATCCTTGCCTCCTTGCGTAGGAATGGGCTGGTGAAGAAATCTTATGAGATTATGAGCTCTAAAGTGGGACTTCTAATTTTCTCCTCAATAGGGAAGTTATAAGAATTCACCAATCCCATGTGTGTTCGATGAGTATCTTCCCTAACTATTAGATTTATATTCTGCATAATTCTTTGGAATGTTTGACTTCCCTTTTATTCGCTAGACTATTAATGTGTATTTCCCTAGAATGAATGTTTGATTTCTCTCATTATTATTTGTCACTCTCTATTTACATAAAGTAATAAAAACGTTTTAGGGATAATTGTAAAGCGATATACTCTTGAAAGTCTCCGCCATTATTTCAGATATAACATGAATACTAAGTTAGATACATGTTTGATTATCGTTAGATATATTTTTTATTATCATTTCACAGTTCCACATAAATGATTTATTGTTCTTTCACTGGAGAAAAAACTTTGGGCATAACTGTCTATGTTGACTGGTTAAAGAAAGGTGTTAGCTTTTATTATGGACTTGTAAAGCTTTAGGTTGATATGATTCATTGTTCTTTAACATTGGACTAGAGAGGAAATCTTGGGCATAACTGTCTACTATTCATTGGTTAAAGGTCAAAAGGTATTAGCTTTTATTTTGGACTTGTAAAGCTTTAGATTGATGATACTTCAGAACTGAAATAAACATTTGGCAATTGATAATTATGTACTCATTGGGTTAAGTTCCAACGGTTTTCGAAAAAGGATTACCTTACCCTAAAACTCGAGGCTTTCCTTACAATAAAACTCAAATAGACTTATATTGAAGTTTCAAAGCAATAGAAATTGATAACTCCTTTGTATCCATTTATTTGATTTTTCCAATGTGTGTGCAAGGGGATATTCAATGCACTAAACATTTGTGAAAAGAAGGTATTTCTCTTTACTGAGGAGAGGTTGTAATTTTTTTTGTTGGTAGAGGTTGTAGTTTTTAGTTGGCATCTTGCACTTTATGAAACAGTTTGGAAAGTGGTTGTTTAATTAGGGAGGTTGACATTTCTAAATTCTAACATAAAGTTCTCAGTGTTAGGGTCCCACCCTAACCCCCTTATTCATTTCATGGGATCACGTCATAGTCAAGAGTCAATAAAGCCCATATTAATATTTGTAAGTGGTTAACCCGCAATTAATGAAGGGACCACAGTTAGTTGCAAATGGGCGGTAGTATCAAATAAAGGGTAAATGGGCGGTAGTATTAGATAGATGGTATTAATAAAACCCACGGTATTGGCCCATGGTATTGCATGTATGAGTCATATATAAAGGATAGAGACTCCCTGGGAGGAGTATCGTGTCTTGTTTTGTAATCGAGCTCTGCTCTATTGGAGGTTGCCCCCTCGAAGAGGCCTGTGAACATTTCTCTCTGAGTAATAAAACCATTGCTATTCTGTGTTCTGGGTATATTTTCTTCGCATCTGGGTATTTTTTCTCGCATATTCTCTGTTCGGTATTGCTTTGCAGGTTAAGAAGCATAACACTCAGACTTGATGCCTTACACCTGATCATGAAATGGTACAAGTGGCGTTTCAACTGAGCTGATATGCATATACCAAGTCATATCCCTTGGTATAGGTGAGTCACCAGATCTACTTTGTAAGGATGGTGTCATAAAGTTCTCACAATTGATGCCTTGCACCTGATCATAGAAATGGTACAAGTGGTGTTTCAACTGAGCTGATTTGCATATACCCTGGTATTGGTGACTCAACAGATCTACTTTGTAAGGGTGAATCAGATTGAAAGATCTGACGGACCCCATTCAAAAATCTTGCACTAGCTTCCACATTGGAATTTCTGCCCTAAGCGTCACCTGAGCTTGCTGAACGTCCTGGCAAGTGTGTGCATTTATATGTCTTCTCACTCTCATATGTCTTCTTACTCTTACATGTCTTCCTACTCTTTTTGGGATGAGGCTTTTTGGAATGAGGCTTTTTGGGAAGTGCCTCATCAGGAAAATTGAGCCTGGCTTTCTTCCCTTTGCGCCTCTTGGCTTCTGCATCTTATAAAGCAGCTTCTAACTGTGTGTCATAGGTACCAACGCAAACATTCACGCCTTCGATGGGATCCCTGACTTCTACAGCCCATTTTTCTTTGCGTCGTTTTATACATTATACCTTTGTATAGGGTCTTTCGCTGCTTCTTGCTATCTGTCCCGTCTGTTCCTTTGAAGGAGGTCTTGCTACAAATTCCCCAATCAAAGGAGCAGACGAGACAGATAGCAAGAAGCAGCGGAAGACCCTATACAAAGGTATAATGTATAAAACGACGCAAAGGAAAATGGGCTGTAGAAGTCAGGGATCCCATCGAAGGCGTCAATGTTTGGGTTGGTAACTATGATACACAGTTAGAAGCTGGTTTAGCATATGATGCAGAAGCCAAGAGGCGCAGAGGGAAGAAAGCCAGGCTCAATTTTCCTGATAAGGCACCTCCCAAAAAGCCTCATTCCATAAATTTGTTTGATGCTACATCACGCTGACATAGTCAAAATTCTGCGAACAAACGTGAGCCATAAAAGTCAAAATTCATAAACTTTATGGCTTTTCATGCTCAGCCAGGGAACACTAAGAACTACGCACAGTCGGCATAAATACCTGTTTTGAACTTTGTTTTGGAGTTGTGATATATGGTGCTCTTTTGGAACTTTGTAGTGTTAAAATACAAAATTTATCTGATAAGTTTTGCTTTCATTCACAGGCAAAGAAAATGTTATGATTACTTGTTTTTGAAATTTGAAGTAACAGAAAAACACGGGTAGAATGATTTATTTTTGCATCACAATTTTAACAATCTTCTTTTTATCTAGTTGCGTTTAGAGTAGTGGTCTAATTCAGTATGGATTTCTAATTCAGTATAGAAGAGATGTGGTAATACAAACATAAATATTTGTTTTTGGGTTACAGATTTTGATAACTTTGTTGGCTGTTTTTGGGTCGCAGATTTTGATAACCCAAAGCAATAATTGTCCTGATAAAACTTAAATAAGTATGAGAAAATCTATTACATTCTAAATAAGTATGAGAAAAACTTAAATAAGTATGAGAAAATCTATTACATTCTAAATAGTATGAGAAAATCTATTATAGAATGTAAGTGTACCAATCTGATTAATAAAGTACTTCTTTGGATAACTATTTTTTAAATCTAGATCAGGTTAATATAGTACTTCATTGTATAAGGATAACAATTTTTGATGTGAAATATGTAGAATAATTTTTCATGTGAAACTGTTTATTATTTCAAAACAAGAGAAGCTGCAGTGCCCAGGGCTTGAAGATCAATAGCTTGAATGGGTTGCAGATTGCCAAACCTGGTTATGTTAATGAAAATTTCAATTAGAGAATACAGCTGAACTTTTAAAGTCAATTTTGGTAAATAGTAAATGCAAGGGCTTACTGATTAGTAGTGCTTCCAATAATAAATTCGAATTTACTAAATATAGAGACAGTAACTTTTCGGTTATCGTAGGTCGTGTTAAAGTAATTAAACTAGAACAGTCCACCACAATGGCTCTTGAATTTTTAGTATTAACAGTTAGGTACATTAAAATAGATGTCGGTAGTATTACTCCAAAGAAAGAAATATTTGTTTGCTCCCACTCGCGGTTGAAATATTATGGCATAGCATTGAATAAGTATTATTTTCACAGCTTCCACAGTGGACTAACTCAGCTTATCAAGTTTCCTGGAAAAGTTATGTTCAGTTTTTCAGTAACAGTAGTTAATGGGATAACCTGGATTTTCTCAGTTGGGTCTGCAGAAGTGTAAAACTTCTGATAAGAAAACACATGATGATTACTGTTGCATAGTTTCTCAAAAATTTTCACGTTAACTGGACGGTTTTCATGTTAACTGTAATTCAGTAATTAGTGGACAATGACTCATGATCGAAATGAACCTTGTGCAATTCTGCGCGGATTATTCCTGTAAAGTAAATTTTGGTGTTAAAAAAATTGGCTTTGCATAGGTTGACCGTTGACACCTCTGGTTTGGTGTTAAAAAAATTGGCTTTGCATAGGTTGACCGCATTCTTGCTTGCCTTTCCGCCATGGGAATCTTGAAGGCGATCAAGCCAACAAAAGATGCCCAGGAAATTAACGGAGCAGCCGAGGCCATGACCATGAAATACACGCTTACCATTCTCACCAAAACCTACTTCTTCTCTCAGGACATTAGTCCGTTAAGCCTCGCTTCCCTGGTTCTCATGCCAACCCACGGTCTTCTGAGGCAACCCTGGGACATTCACAAGCGAGCGCTCCATGTCGGTGATAATTTCAAGGATTCTTGTGGCCATGGCAAGGATTTTTGGTCTTATGCAGCAGCCAACCCGGAGGTCAACAACGTCTTACTTTCACAGCTTCTTAGCTTAGAATATGTATATCGAGTATAATTATTAATGACAGTGGACTGATGCAGCTTATCAAGTTTCCTGGAAAATTTATGTTCAGTTTTTCAGTAACAGTAGTTAATGGGATAACCTGGATTTTCTCAGTTGGGTCTGCAGAAGTGTAAAAATTCTGGTAAGAAGACACATGATGATTACTGTTGCATAGTTTCCCAAAGATTTTCACATTAACTCGACGGTTTTCATGTTAACTGCAATTCAGTAATTAGTGGACAATGATTCATGATCGAAATGAACCTTGTGCAATTCTGGGCGGATTATTCCCGTAAAGTAAATTTTGGTGTTAAAAAAAGGAGTTGTCTATAATGCGACTTTTTGGAGATTCCGGTGACAGAATCCGGCGGAAGAAATGACGTTAAATCTTGATTTTTAGCAGTTAAAATGGTTTTTTAACTGCATATTTGGATTTAGCGCCCTAAAAAACCCTTGGGAGCCATTGATTGTGCAGAAACTAGCTATCAAACTTGGGATTCCAATGAATTGCTGCCGGATTTTGGCCGGAAAAATCTGCCGGAAAAGCTTTCAAAAAGTCGCTTTATAGACTACTGCTTAAAAAAATTGGCTTTGCATAGGTTGACCATTGACACCTCTTTTCTTTGAACTAAACTCAATACACATAATGTTTCTCGTTTTGTAATTAATTAGTTTCATAAGCATTTTTAGATTGAAATGCATGTGACATTGAAAACCACAAGCTTTTTCATATCTGGCCATCTAAAGTATAATTTTTTTAATTTAAAGGTTCTATGTCAGTCCATTATTATCGAGATGAGGTTCTAGTTTAGCGGAGCGTCTGGGAGCAACGAGTGTTCTAACGTGGAGATTGCATGCACTTCACATGTCCTTGTAGCATTGGGACGACGAGGCCACCCTCTTGTCTAAGCTTCATATCGCTCAGGCTGTTTTTCGCCAGCTTCGCTCTTACATCCTGCATTCTTTATATTCCTATGCTACAAGGCGCTCTTGATCCCACCTCATGGCTTCAATTTGCGGGACCTGCTCAAGAATCAAACATTTCAGAAACCACTGCCATTGCTCTCTGCTCCGGCGTTCTCGGCGATACAGCCGAAAATGAAGAAGAATCAACGGAATTCGACCCTGAGCTTTTCGGCGTAAGCCTGGCCGAGGACAGATGCATAGAGAAGGGAAGAAACGATAAGTAGATTTTGATACACACTTACCAACAGGCAGATTCTGCAACGGCCGACTCACAATCGACTACCTAGGTTCGTTCAAAAAAGAGCCCTTTAATCTTCTTGTTTGAGCATTCCCATTTTCGAATCAAATTGTTGTGGCTCGGAGTTAAAAATGTAACTTGTTGTAAAGCCGTGTTTCGATCATTTTAATGCAGAATATTGCCACGATTGGAATTTCCGCATAGAAATTTTTTGAATTTGATGAGCAAATTTGCCGTGAAATGCGATCCCCTTCCAGCGCCCAAGTCCAATAATTTTCCTGGTTTGAAGTGGGATTGCACAAAAATATCAATAATTTTCATTTTTGTTTTGAGTATTTGGGAGTTCCAAGTAAAACATAAAAATAACTTGAAATGACCGTGTTGTAAGCATATTATGGAATCACCTGTTAACAACGACATACAGTATCTTGTCGCTTGCGTATTATCTCTCTTGGCTCGTCCAATTTGCTCGATTCCGCTCCCCACTTTATTCATATTTACCCCTGTGTTGTGACAAACTCCTAGGATTGTACTAATGAATTGGAGTCACCCAGTTCCATTCATTGGTTTCCAGCCTTTCTAGTTTCCTTTCAGACCTACTAGATTTATAGAGGGGTGTTTTTATGGCTTAGAAACGATTCCAAGTCTCTCAGATGTTGTATAGAACTAGGAATAAAAAACAAAAAATGGAGAATGAATTTCATCAGGTTTTACTTAGTGGATTTAATAAAAAAAAAGTAAGAATGCTGGTTTTTAAGAATCAGAGGTTCTAGCAAGCAGGGATATGATCTGTGCCTTTGAAATGTATTCTCCCAGTTTAGATATAGATACACCAGTGTTTATGATCAGGCTATATGCATTCTGGTTCTTGGACATTCTCATTTTGCTATTTTGGACACTAGGTTATAGCAGCACTCTGTGTTAAGGTTTTCTGGAATAAGCTAGCACGCATTTTTTAGTTTCCGTAGCTTTTTCTACTGCCCGTGGAGGCTGTATGAACGGCGTGCCTCTTTTTTCTTTGTATTAAAGAGATGTATATAACATTTTGTCACCAGTACAAGGAATCTTTAATGTCAAAAAATCTATAGATGAAGCATACCAAACACAAACTCTAAGAATGGAAAAATATAGCAGATTCTGTAGACTCTGATCTTCTTCCACCTTGACAAAACACCTCCTGTTTTCAATATTTCTTGTGACTGCTTTCTTTTCTGTATGACAGCTTCTCTCTAACATTGGGGAGATTACAAGTACTTGATACTTCCAAATGGAAACTCGAGTGGATGCATTTCAGGCCATCTAGGAGCTCGGTGCACGAAAAAAGTGCTCTATAGTTGCTAAAGAAGAAATTAACATCTAAGTCGGTAGTTTAGTTTTTTTTTTTTAAATGAAAATGCTATATTTATCTTTACTATTAGATAAAATAATACTTACATACAGGGCATTTTTTACAAATAACTGGCTATTGGACATGTTATCACTTAGAACCACAGTGCACGTATGTCCAAAGTTTCATATAATTTTTTTTTTGTTTAAGTGAATAGGTTTCTATGTGTGTCACTTTGAAATTAGAATTTCAAAAGGTATTGATGTGAGTCCTTGTGAAAAACCGTTAGATACCCTCCATCATTATTGTTTAAGGCATGTCTTGTCTTGTTTGCGTCATTTGTATTTTGCGCAGTTTCGCAGCGCAATTTGATTGGCCAATTTAGCTGCGCAATCATTTTTCCACCTTTTCACAGCGTATCATTTACCAGCCATTTCGTAGCGCGTTCTGTCAATTCATAATTGTCTGCGCTACGAAATCGGGGATTCGGGGTTTTTGCAGCGCGTTTTCTTGAAATGTCAAGTCTGGGGAGATGAGTCATTAAGTCTGTCCACATTTTGTCAGTT
>APFE031515188.1:0-36533 GCA_000404065.3 Pinus taeda
CCTCATATTGATTTTTGGAATATGGTGGGTCTTCGATCCAACATTAGAGTCTATGGAATCATGATTAACATTTCTTTTTTTCTCATCATGAGTTTCCTTTAGTACCTTTTCATTAGTGGCCATTCCTTGTAGCAACTTATTCATATTTATTGTCAATTCTTCCATATTATCATCCGTGCCATCAATTTTAGCGTCCATGCCATTCATCTTAGCATCCATGCCATTCATCTTAGCTTCCATGCCATCCATCTTAGCTTCTACACCCTTCTTTAAATAATCCATCTTAGCTTCTACATCTTTCCTTAAATCATCCATCTTAGATTATGTTGCTTTTTGTGCAAGTGACACTTGTTGCACTTGTTCTTGTAATTTTGATATATCATGTAGCGTTTCTTCCTCTTCTTCATGAGTCATGCTAGAGCTTTCAGGTTCCTTACTAGGGTGTTTTCATTTTCTTTCCTCAGGGCATTAGTTACCGATAATAATGCTCTACTATGCCCTTTGAATTCCTTGAAAATAAATTTCAAACCAATCTTAAGCAAAAATTTAAAATAATCTACACACCTTTTTTCACTTTGTAGGAGCTCGATATTGACTCTGATGTATCTATGTACATTCAAATCATCCAGTTCTGAAATTTTGATCTGCAGTAGCCCTCTTTGTCCTCTTTCCAATGCCACCAGCCTGATCCAAATTGGATTCTCCTAGGAAGAGTTATGTGAAATCTCCCACAGTGACCTGATTATGGACTAGTTCAGTAGGGCGAACTTGTACGATGTGCCGCGAGTCCCTGTTTCATCTTTTGGCTCTAAAAAATATATAAAAGAAACTACAGTCTGTCCTATTTTTGTACCTTCTTATGAAATTTCAATCCAATTCTCAGAGAAAAAGTCATGATGATTTTCCCCAGGTCACCTGTTTGGAATGTAATTCAGGAGTCTGCAAAAAGACCAACTTCGTTAGATCATATCTCCGTAAATATAGCGCAAAACACTCTGAAATTTGGACCCGAGATTCAATACGATGTCTTCTCAAATGGGTTTTTTGTTTAGCTTCTGAAACGCCGCAAAAAAAATTTATTACGAAAATACCATGATGACCTGTTTGGAGCAGTGAAACCCTAGAATCCAAAGCTCTGATACCAAATGTTATCAACCAGCTCAAGAAAAGATAGAAAAGATAGATCAATGCCTTAGAATTCAACCTCTTCGAGGGGGAAACCTCCTTTACATTACATAAATGAACAATTTTTGGATGATACAAATGACAAAACCTCCTTTCTATATATAGGAGTCTAAGGAGTCACAATATAACCTAGCTGACCTAACAATAATAATATAAAGCCACAAAAATAACAATAGAGGGATTCTATGGGGCACAGTAATAACAATATGGGGGCAATAAGGGCACAACAATATTAATAAGGGGTACAAATACAATAGTAATGGGGTAATCACTAGTATTATAGGGAGCCAACATAGACTCTAGTTCTGTGCTACCTTTGTTTTTGTAGATCCTCCCACTCCACGTAGTCCCAAACATCAATTTATTCACATAACCCCCTTTTCACACAGTAGCATTTTAATCCAAGTGTTCAAAGATTTAACGTACTTACCTCGTGATCTTTTGAGGAAGCGTCGTTCCACCTCGCTATAGTTGATTGAAGTATCTACTGCAAACTTAGTGAAAAACCCTCCTATAATTTGATCGAGCCAATGGTCCACAGTGCGCACGATCTTATCTTCCGATGCTTCCAGTTTGTGCACCAACTCTGGAGTCCACACAATAGGTTTATCGAGCCTACACCTTCCTTGACTGTCTACTAGCTTCGCGATCCACTTGTACAACTTAGAGGGGAAGGATGCAAAGAAAATTTCATGGATTTCCTTATATAAGTAGCAACCTAACCACTCTTCCTTTGATAACCGTGGATTCCTATTTTCCGAAGGCGCAAACTCGTGAATCTTTCTGTCTAACCACTCTTCAATTCCTTTCTTTGTCAGATTCTAGTGATACGACATCAGACATCTCTTATGCAAATCCTGGTCCTGACAATGGAACCATTTGTTGGCTTATTGGGGCGTCACCCAAGTTCAGAGTTAAGTTAGCCAAACAAATCCCAGTACTACTGGCCCTTTCGGAAATAGTCTGTGGAGCGCGGACTGAGGTCTCACCTGAAGTAGTATGGGAGGGTGCTAGAACTAAGTTTCTACACCCTAGAGATGTTTGATGAGTTCAAGTGGTCCGCAGTTTGACCCTGTGCACAAGTCACTTTGTACACTTTCGCGTACCTCGCAGCCTGATATATTGCCTTCGCGCAGCCCTATTCGAGGCCCGAACGCTGCGCTTCTGCGTTACTACCCAAGACCTTACTGTTATTCCAATGTTAGTTGATTATTTTAGCCTACTTGCGTGCTTTTGGTTATACTTAACAACATAAACCATTCATACAGGTGCGTGTAGTAAATAAACAATATATTTGCAAATTATATAAAACATACATTAACCCAAGAATAGATACACAGAATTATGATAAAACTTCTCTTTATTAATTCCTTCTTTGGTTACGGACTCAACTTCACCCTACGCACTCAGTTGTAGGGTTCTGCGCACTTAGCTGTGGACTACTAGGCCTCTACGCACTCAGCTGCAGAGCCTTCTCCTACTCTATGACCCAAAGACACACTTCACATGACTTCCTTAGACTCTCTTCCTATCTCTCTAGTTTTCTTTATTTTACACTTAGAGCCTCGCTCTATTTATACAATCCCATGGTCTGCAGACTATGGGTAGGTCTATCCAACTGACATTACATTACAAAATTAGGGCGGACAACCCTATGAATCTATCATACTTTTTGCACTCCACACCCACAATTCACAAAGCTTTGCAACAAGATTGGGTCAAAACTTGGGCTTTGAGCCCCAAAACATGCCTTGGGAGGATTCCATGCCCAACAAAGACAACTAGAACATATAAGTAGGCCACTGAAGGTAAAGCAAATAATAGAAACACAATTCGGTGTTAGAATTTTGTAGGTGCCAACTGGGGCACTTCAATGGTACACACCGGAGGATAAGGAATGAGCCAAAGCATGGAAGATTGTCAGCATAAATATTTTCGTAGCCCATTTAGATGCTGCATGAATTCCATCAAAGTTTAACAACCAAGATTCATGAGTGGGAACAACGAACCTTGGTTATGACGATGTAAGTGGAAAAAGAGAAAGCTGCACTGAAGAAGGAGCTGGAGAAGGTGGCTAAGAAAAGAGATGAAGCATGTTAGTGACAAAAACAGTTGGAAAAATCCATCGAAGATAGCTGCAGCACAATCCTGGATGTGAAGGTCAATGAGGAGGAACCACCAGCAGAGAAGGTTGCAAAGCTCACCCTCGTGATCAAGGAATAAAAGAACACACGGGAAAAGATAAAATTTGAGTATCAAGTGTAGATATCAGAGCTACAAATAAGGTTGCACCCAGCCATGCCACCAGAAGTGCGGGAGCAGAGGTAGAAATACTTAAATGCAACATTGAAAGGAATCTATGACACAGTGGAAAACTGCAGGAAATTATTGGATGACACAATGCAAATTTGGACCTCACCATAGACCTCATTTCTAGAGGATACAAACATCCAAAATACTGAGGAGGAATTACAGGTGAAGTTGAAGTAGTGTGACGAAATCTTGGCAGTTGTAAAGACCCTAATAGTTTTACAGAAACTCGCCAGTATTACTGAAGGGAAGAACCTCCAAAAAGAGATAGATGGTCTTTGGAGGAAGGAAAAAACTTTGTAATGAAGGACTCAGGCATGGCAAGATAACGCCCTCAAGCTATCTCAAGTAGTGGACGAAAGGCTTAAAGAATTAAAGAAAAGGGAGGTAGAAATACTACCAAAGGTTGTTGACCCAACCATAGAGGCATTGCTAAAGGAGGTGCACAAACAAGAGAAACAAATGGTAGAGAAAGCCTAGCAGTATAAAGTACTCTACAACAGAATTGCGGAAAAAATCAAAGTAACTGCAGGTAAGTGACTCAAGATGACTCACGGGTGAGAGTTGGCGGCCTGTTGGGCACAACCAAACTTGGTCCAAGTTTTGGGTCAAAGACTCTGCATTTTGAGGAGTGGAGTACGCGGGGCCGACGAAGTTCTATTCATCACGCAATGTTTATGGGCTTTGGGGTGGGTCAAAAATCCCTTAGTTTGTAACAGGTTTTGGGTATTAGTCCATTGCTTTGTCAGATCCATGGTATGTTGACCGTGGTCTCATAGTAAGAAAGTCTATATAAAGAAGATGTAATACTTTCTCGAATGGGATAGAATATAACTTTGCTTAGATTGCTTGTATTCTTTGTCTTGAGTCTGTAATTTTGGGGGAAGGCTCCACAGCTGAGTGCACAGAGGCCTTGAAGAGTCTGTAGCTAAGTGTGCAGACCACCTGCCGTTGGGTGCGTAGGTAAGGGAAGAGCATGTATTGAAGATCCTTATAAATAAAGAAGAAGTTTTGGCAAAAAGTTGCGAATTTTTTTGTATTCATTCTCAATTCTTACTAATATAGTTATGCATGCTTTTTACTTAATTATGCCAAAGAATACATGTTATATTGTTTTCTGTTATGTCTATTTGTTAATTACCAATCTCTATAGTTAATCATCAACATGAAGTTATTCATGTACGTGAAGTTATAGGTAGATATAAGACATAAGTGAACACGCGGATGCCACAACACACATATCGCTTTGGCTGCAGAAACTTGGTTATGCAACATCCCATAACCGCTTCAAGTGAGATTGCGATCTCTTTCCAGGTTGTTGCCAAAAAGGCTAGTGGTTGAGGGTTTTGTTTGTGCGCAACACACTCTAAACCTGGGTCAAGCCCCCTCAAACCAACAACTGTCCAACAGAATATCCATAGAATTTTATAGATCACATAAATTCAAAGAACATTGGATAATTATTTGTTTACCTTAAGCTTATCCTTCTCACCATGCATGCAATCACAAAACTAGAAAAACCTAGGACAACAAATATGACTCGTCCTCCCATGCAGGAAGAATTTGGAATACCTATGACTTCGTCTGCTTCTCTACTCCTCTAATTAATATGCTCATTTTGATCTTGTACAAGGGTTCTATCCCCAGTCTACAAATCTTCACCCCATACAGGGGTGTTATGCCTAGTCTGTTAATCTTCATCCTATATAAGTGTGATCTCTGAAATCTATCAATCTTCATCTTATACAAGGGTTCTCTCATTCATCTGTTGAAATTAATCGTATATAAGGCCCAAGGGTGCTCTCCCAAATCTACCGATCTTCATCCTATACAATGGTGGTCTCCCCAGTCTATGCATCTTGATCATGTATAGGGGTTCTTTCCCCACTCTTTCGTCCTTGATCATGTGCAAGCATGTTATCCCCAATTTGTCGATCTTAATTATGTATAAGGCTTCTGTCCCCAACTTTTCAATCTTGATCATGTATAAGCATTTTCTCCCAATCTGTTAACCTTAATCATGTATAACTAAACTCTCATCATGTCCATCATGTTACATTATTCAAATTCTTGCAATCCCCCCTAGATGCCTTGGGTGAGACTTCACCTTCTTGCGGGTGTTGCCAAAAGGTTGGTTTCTGAAGGGATTTTGTTGGAACATTCTACCAAACCCTAGGTTATCCCCCTGCACACTAACAGGTACCTAGAGACCCATGAGGATAGTAAGACTCCTAAAGCCACAGGAATTTGGAACATTCTTATCCATTCAAGTAAGGCACCCTGGAAGATAGTGGCACAACACGATGGATTGCAGGTGCAAAAAAGGGTGTGCACCACTTGGGTGTAGGCTGATGGGGAATGTGTGCTTGATGGTTGGAGGTTTTTATTTGGTACCTTGGCTGTGTGAAGGTCTGGAAGGGTACCTAGAAGAGCTACGAGGGTAGTGGAACTCTTGGAGCTGCAAGACTTTGGAATGTCCCTGGTTGGACAAGATAGGCCCTAATAGGGGATGTGAGCCTACTAGTTGAAGGTTGTCGGGTTTGGTACTTTAGCCTTGATATGTACAGTACGATACATGTAACTAGCATGAGAAAATTTGATGCAAAGTGGAGTTGTTTCCCGAACTTGGAGGTGACCAGTTGCTAAGAGAACTAGAGCAATGTGGTCTACAGCTGGGAGGAACATTTGAGGTTCACAAACAACCAAAAAATTTAATATAAAAGTGCTTGAAACCCATTATGTGTATGTTTCATGGATTTTCTTGGCATGTATTTCATTATCTTGTTATTTGGTATTTTTTTTCATTTACTATGTTGTTGGTTATTTCTGGATAACGTTAAAAAATTGTGTGAGTGGCATCTTTGAGAAGAGGGTTGGGGATGATACAAGGCCCAAACATGCATGGGGGAATAAATTAAAGTTGCACCGTTTATGGTGTCAAGTCATGATGTTGGTCTACCACCTAACACCCTCCACCTATCAACACATACACCACCTAGTGTTGCCACATGGCATCACCACCTCATTGTTGATGTCACAATATTCAATTCTTTATTTTTGTTTTTATTTTTATCTTTCCATCAATTATTCTAATTTTTCCACAATTTATCTGTCTATGTGAATTTTGTCATCTCCATTACTGAAATTAACCCATTGCTTTTCAGAATTTTGAGCTCATAACTATAAACTTAGCCTTTATATTTGTCATTCTAGTGGATCTTATCTCAAATTGAGAATTTATCCATCTCTATTCCTTGTAAATTTTTTTCAAATAGTTGTCACACAACCTACGATTCTCCTCTATAAGCGTAATTGAACCCATTTGGGCTAAGTGTTGTAAACCTGGGCCCTAATACCATTCTGTAACGCTCCCACAAACATCTATTGGGAACTTTACTATACCTATTACCCATGTATTATGATTTTCTATAAAATTTTCCTTTTATTTAATTCCCTGTACATGTATGCATTACTAAATGTGCTCTCCCATGCAATACTCTTATGCATAGGTGTGTAAACACATAACTATACCATGCTTTTCCATGCATATGCAATAACATAATTATACAATTATTTATAGTAAAATTTCAATTAAGCAGTTAAATTATCACTTATCTTATTTATAGATGCCAACTGGCTACAAACCTCATATGTTCCTCCCATTCATAGAACATGCCACTCATTTTCTCTCAATAGTGGGTCACCCCTTAGTTGGGGCTTCAAATTGATGGCGAAATAGCTTACCCAAAATTAGATACATGTCTAATACCATATATAAATAGGGCCAAGGTACCAAACCCCAACAACCTCCAACTAATAAACTCATATCGCACATTAGTCCCGCACTCAAGTAGTGCACCCCCTTCTCTACACTCGTAATCCCTTGGGCTGTGCCACTACCTCCACAATGTCTAACTCAACCGACCAGGAATTTCTCAAAACATTGTGGCTCCCGTGGTTATCGCTACCCTCAAGGGTCTCCAAGTACCCTCCAAGCCCTCACACTGTGGAACCCTTCCCACTTGTCACATGGACATCCCCTATTTTCCACTAAGGTGTCCAATCCCCTTCCCTAGTCATATCCTAAAGAATGTCCCTTTCATAGTACTAGCATCCTTACTTTTATGTGCATGTGCCTTTCTTGAGACATGGCACAACTCAAAGTCACTTCCTATAATTTTTGTTAAAATCACGTGTACTTTAATAAATATTAAGTCATACAAAACTTGCCTTTAACACGCATGGAGTCTTATCCCCCCCATACTATTTTCGTCTGACTCTTTCTACAATAGTAATATATTTTATTAATGTGCATGAAACTTTATATCTACAAAATCAGACTCTTTTGCCTCAAAACACATAAATACATATGCACACGAGAACACCAACCCCAAAACATATGAATACACATGCACATGGGCACACCATCCCCAAAAGTAATCCTCAGCTCACAATCATAATGAATATGTATTGACTCACTAGCCTAAGTTTCATATGTACATGTCATTTACAATCTAGTGGTTTGAGTCGAGTTGTTACATGCCATGTATCCAAGTTTGCAAATCTAATTCTGAAATTTTTACCTAAAGCACTTATGTATGTTTCTTTGGATCTCTAAAATTTTCATAGTCTGAAGTCCTACAAAATAAGTTATAGAAAAAATAACAAACTGACATGTTTGAAGCATATTTCAAGAACATTTAGGAACCCTAAATATCTGAAATAATAACAAAACAAAGTCTAAAGTTTCTACTATAGGTACCTAGATATCTCGACTATATTTTCAACATTTCATAGTAGGAAACATCTCTGAAATAATATAATGAAAATGCCAAGATGACCTATTTGAAGAAAATATCATGAGCATTCAAGAAGCCTAAATTCCTCAAAGCATATCTTTGAAATTATAGAAAACAAAAGTCTAAAATTTCTACCACAGGTACCTGGAAATCTCTTTTCTATCTCCTCAATATTTCACTATCTAAAACATCTCAAGAATAAATTTATAGCGAAAATACCAAGTTGACCTATTTGAAGCAAATTTCAAGAGCATTTAGGAACACTAACCTCCTCGGAGAAAATCTTCAAAATTACATGGAACCAAAGCCTGAAATTTTCACCATAGTTACCTAGATATCTTCTCTCTCTCTCCTCAATATTTCATAGTATGAAACATCTCAAAAGTGTTATAGCAAAAATTCCAAGTTGGCCCTTTTGAACCAGATTTTAGGAGCATTCGGAAAACCTAGCTTTCTCAGAGCATATATCCAAAAGTATAATGAATCAAATCTAAAATGTGTACATGTACATGAATATATCTTTTATATCTTCTCCCTATTTCATTGTCTTAAACATCCCAAAATAAAAGTTATAGTGAAAATTCGAAAATGACTCATTCACTCCACAAATCACATTTTTTCTCTAGCTTTAAGACCTCAAGAGTATTCCTCGGCTTTTGTTGCACACCTCGTATCTCTTCTTTCTTAGATGGTATTAAAATGCACTCATCTATCCTTTATTTATAGTGTTTATGTGTTCACTTATGGGGCTAACTTATAAAACCGGTTGTGATGAGATATACTTTCTAGTTGGGCTAACCTAACAGAATATTTCATATCTCCTCATTCCTATGGACTTAGAGGAAGTGCCATATACTATTAGAAAGGTATTGGAACAAGTTTGCAAGAATATATCATATGCTCTCATTTGTGTTGTATTTAGAGTAAAAAAATCCTTCAAAGATAGGGTATCCAAATTAGGCATCAAGAAACAAATGGGCACCCAAACAATCTTGCCAATAATCTTCATCTTATAATCTTTATCTTGAACATATGTAGTCTCCCACTATCTTTGACATCAATGACAACAATATTTCCAACAACCTTCCCCTAACTTTGATATTCTAGGACTTCCCTTAACTTTGACATCAATGAAAACACAATATTCAACATGAAAATGGTAGAGTGTATATGGAGAGTAGAAGCAAGTGCCTAGTAGAGATTTTTGAGGATTTGGAGTTCAAAACGTCAATGGGAAGAAGACAATTGAAATTTTTAGACTATAACCACACTTGGGCAACATATTTCACAAGGTAGATACTTTGTGAAATTGACTAAACGTCAAAGGAGATATAGCACATATTTTTGAAGGCTTTTGAAGATTATGTATCTCTTTTTCTACATGGCCCTTTTATAAATGTTGTAAATAATAGAACATTTTGTTACTTTTCATATTTCTCCTAAATCACTAGAAACAAAATTCCATATCTTTACAAGATTGAAAAATGGTGAAGGAGAGAAACCATTATTGGAATATCATAATGACCTTTACTCATACCAAAACCTTGCCTCTCTCCCATCTATTTTTCCACTTACTAACTTTTCATTTTCTATATGGTCTGAAGCATTTTCATGTTTAGATGTATACCATGACATTGATTTAACTTGTATGTGAATGACACTCATAGAGAGTATTTGTAAAGATTTCAGATTGAGAAGTAATGACCAAATATAATTCAAATGTAAGAATAAGAAATTTTCTCATAGCTCCTTGGATTTTGAATCATTTGATCTAGAATTTTCCTTTCCTAGCTAAGCTTGTTTTGTCCTAACACTTTGTGACAATTAGATGGTTGCTTTGTTGGATGAACTTTAAATTTGTCTTAGTTAAAAGGATAAGGGGATAATGTTCATTGTGAAATAATTATTGATCTCCACTTATATACTATGTAAATTCATATGCTTGTGTAGATACATTTTATCATTGAAGGATATAAAAGAAAAGTGATGTCTTTGTGCTAGACAATAATTCTTCATGTTGCTAAGGGAAACTTGTCAATAGCTCAAAAAACTTATTAGAACTAATCTCATTATATTTAATATTGTTTGCAACCATAGAGAATTGAGGTTCTTCAATAGACTTATTAGCTAATGGTTGTGTTTTCTTTAGTAATAAAGACAAAGATGAATGAAACTACTTGGTTTTCTCCTTTGTACTTCTTCTTGGGGTTTTCCATTGCAATATTTCTTCTTGGGGTTTTTCGTTGCAATATTTAACAAACTTCATTGAAAACTCAATTTAATAGGAAGTTACATCTTTTCCTTCTAGAGCTTTAGCTTGTCATTCTCTTCTATTGCTTCATGGTCATGTCATTAGGGGATTTTTGAGGTCTAAAATTGGCCTCCTAAGAAAAATGTACAACCAAAATAAACTTTATAAGAGCCAGTAGGATTCAAGATGATGATGTCAACCATGGGGGATGGTTCACAATTTCTGGAGTAAAAAAGTACAAAGATTAAAAAATAATAGAATAATAACTACTTTTTCAAATCGTATTCTCAACTTATCTCCCTAATTTTTACTCAAATTTCGAGCAAGAGTACTCATTGGATGCAAAATTTAGTTCCTCATCCAAGGAGTACCCATGTTGCATATTTTCGATGGACCCTAATACATGAAAAATAAGAAATACATGAAAAAACGTGATTGCAATCATGTTTTTCATGTATTTCTCATTTTTCGTGTAGCGGGGTCCATCGAAAGTATGCAGCATGGGTACTCCTTCGATGAGGAATCAAATTCTTCATCCAACAAGTGTTCTCGCTCAAAATTTGAGCAAACCCATACAAAAATAAGTTGAAAATACAAGTTGAAAAAATATGTTTATCTTTTTTCCCTCTAAAATTTGATGATGTAATCTAATCTTATTTTATTATTTCTACTATTATTTTATAATTTCCTTAAGAGGCCCATTTTAGACCTCAAAAATCCCCTAATGTTAGAAATTTAAATATAATTTTTTTTATATAAAATACCAATCAATAAATTCAATTATTATTCTATAATATGGCGCTGGAAAAGTTCACCCAAAACAATATACCAATTAAGATTCAATTTATGATTGTCGATTTTGAAACATACATCCAACATTAGTATGACGATCGTTGATTTTGAACACCACATCTATTTCACATGCATTCATTAATATCATTAATAAAAAGTTGTAAGTACTAAAAAAAAATGAATGTATCACAAGGGGAAAATATAAATAAACATTAAATATGGGTATATTTCTAAATAATGTATATTTCACACCAAGATTGAAACATGTTGCTTATAATATATATAGTTGTGAAACAATGATGACATATATGTCAAATCAATTCTAATCCAATATTATTACCAATAAATCTCTTTAAAATGAACTTAAAACCTAAAATAATTAAAAATTTAAAATAACCTATCATTTAAAATATTTTATGAAAAAAACCAAAACATTCGGCATACACACTAGTTACACCATAACAATATACATTATAAACTCCAAAGTGTCTAATTAAACCAATTAAAATGCCTAATTCTTATAATAGGAACTCAAAGAGAATATAATACACAAAAGGGATAGATGAGATTAACTTCAAAGTTCAACACTTAATAATAATATAATAAGGATCCAATTTCAAGTTGTCATTGAATCCATGAGTTCACTAAGTGTTTATGTTAAAGTTAAGTAGGTCGCACCATAGTTTGTCACTTGTGCAAACGAGGGTAAAACACGTTGTTATCACATGAGAAAATCCAAACTTCATAAAGAAGCGATAATTCATTAATCCAAAAGGAAAAATAAGTAGTGATTTATAGGTTTGAAACCGTGCTTATATGGAGCATAAAATCAATCAAAAGATTCCCTGTAAGATGTCCGAAGTGAAACAATTAAAATTGTAGTTAGACTATCACTTTACAAGAATTGGATGATTATTTGTTTCAATTGGGCAGGTTAGATCGAAGAGATCGTCACAAGATTTCCACCGGCGCAAATGACACATCAATCCGACATTGTATGAAAAGGTTATGGCCAGTGAAAGTTTTGGTCAACTAGGACCCTTAGCTAAAGTTAGCAGAGTGCCAACTAAATTTAGAAACCTAGCTAAATCTAGCAGAGCCGCTAAATTTGGTGGAAATTAACAAGGCAACAATTTGACACTTTGCGGCAATGGTTTCTGGCGGCCAGAACTAGTGGTCGCCTACTTAATTTTTGAGTCACCACAAAATTTTGGAATTATGTCCATATTTTCTAAAAATAACTAAAAATAAATAAAATTGGCCAACAATGCAACAAATTAACATTGCCAACCATTCTGTTGGGGAAAGCAGGTTTAAAATTAACACCAAGTTTTTTATTTAAACTCATTCATATTTGCCACAAGGGGAGAGGGGGCACAAAATTCAATGCAAAGTTGGAACACTGAGCAGGCATGGACACCAAGGAGCGAAACCCTGACGCAGGGGAATTTGCAAGGAATCTAAAAGATTCCCTAAGGGCCAAATTTTGAATGTTTCAGAACTTGGCCGACTTTATACTTATTTTACTCATTTTTTCACAAGGAGCACAAAGATGAAGTTAGATTTGTCATCTAAGCAACAAATCATCAGTGAAATTGCATAGAAGAATCTTTGTGGAATCATGAGGAATCTAAAAGATTCCCTAAGGACCAAATTTTGACAGTTTCAAAACCAAACCAACTTTATACTCATTTTAGTTAGTTTTTCACAAAGAGCGTAGTGTTGAAGTCAAATTTGTCATATGACCAGCAGAATTCCAGTCAATTAGCAAGAAGTAATCTTTGGGGAACCTTTGAGATTCCCGAAGGTCCAGATTTTGACCAATGCAGAAAGGGGTTGAGTTTACAGACATGTTTCATGAGGTTTCGCCAGGAATTCAATGGTATAGTCAATTTCTTCAACAAAGCTTTGCATTTTGAGGCCATCCTTGGAAGTGGAGGTATAAGGTGTCTTTTGTACATTCATGTAATTTAATTTTTGTTGAAGATTAATGAAAGAGGTCTCCCCATATTGAGCAGAGTCCGGAGACATAGCCCACACTGGGTGAACTCCATTATCAACCTATTACGTCTTTGTTTCTCATGGTTGTTGTTTATTTCTGCTTCATTTATGTATATGAATCTTATAGTTACATGCTCTTTAAAATGTGATTATGTATGCATCTTTGAAGTGAAAATATCTGGATCATCTGGTTACTACTAAAACTTGTGAAGACATCATCATGATATCTTCCGATGTGGATGAAGAGGATGGATTATGTGCAACCATTTTACTGTCTTGAGTAGGGAAATGATCCTTCAAAACAACATGTGTAGAAGAACCTTTTAAGAATTTACTAAGCTCTGCTCGATGTGGGAATTCCTACGTATAATGATTTTCATTATAGATCAAACAAGGATAACGAGTTTTATATTTCTCGTAAGAAGGTTCATTTTTTGCAGGTTTTTCTTTCTGAGAGGGATTTTTCTTTGCTTTCCTTTCCCCTTTTTCTTACTTCCAAGTTGCTAAGTTTTACCAGTCGATGATTCTACTGCATTAACTTCGAAAGTAGTTTCAGGAGAAATATCTTCACTCAGTCAATCTTGTATAGACAAAGTATGAGAATTCTTAGAATTTTCCTTAGATCATTTATTCTTTTACTGTTGACTAACATAACCTATTACACCATTAGCAGCGTGAGATCTTGTAGGAGTTGAATCTAATTAATCTAAAATTGTTGTGTGAGGTGAATTTGGGATCTTCTTGTACAAAGTGCCAAATTGTGAATAGACAAGTCTAAATATTGGGCACGAGCAACCACCTTCTCTTTCATTTTAGCACCTCATTTAGCAACATCTTCCGTAATATCATGAAGTAAAGACTTTGTGAACCATTCTGCTAATATTTGGTTTGGAATATAAATTTTGACTAAATGTCGTTTACGCCTCCATTCATGTATATGATCTGAAATGTAGGTAGACTTAGATTGTTTCAATGAATTCAAAAGTTTGGTACTAGTGTCGTATCGAATGGGAAACTGAAAATGCGTCATAAATGTTGTTGCTAAAGAGTTGAGATTGTGGATAGAGGCACGTGGTAACTCAATATACCTTTTGTTGATGAACCTGTTAAAGTTCGTTGGAAAAGGCGTAATCTAATAAATCATTAATCAATGAATTCGAAGAACACCATAGATGATATGTCACGACATGATTTTATGGATTCTCTCTTGACTTTCCTTCAAACTTCGGTATATCACTTGGCAGTTTTGTAGGAATCGCTGGCCAAAATGGATAATAATAGATAGGATCATTTATAAGCCAGGAAAAATCTGGTAATTCTAAAGTTGCTATAAAAGGTCATTTTCGGTTAAAGTCTTACTACAGATACCAATAACCTTGAGGGTTAAGCCCAACCCCAGGAGGATGATATCCTGGAATAGCTTGAGCGATTGGTATCTGTATCCCTCTAGGGTAACTAGGGTAAGACATACCAGGTTGTAGTTGATATGGAACTTGAAAAGTATGACCAGGGCATGGTTTACTATGAAAAGGTTGATTCTGTTATGATTGACCATGTACCATCTGACTCAGATAAAGATGGCCTTGAACAAGTTAACCTTGAATATGTTTTCCATGAACAATTTTCCCTTGAAAGGGTTGTCCTTGAATAGATTGTACTTGAACAGGTTGACCTTGATATGGTATTTGAAACAATGTTATGCTAGGTTGTCCAAAAGGTATTTATGTTGTAGACTCAAAAGTAGGATCAACTTGATAAGCAAACGTTTGAGGAATAGTCTGTGTAAGTTGTTGAACTGATATTTGAGGCATAGATTGCAAAGTCATTTGTGGCATAGATTGGACAAACATTTGAGGTATACTTGGAACCAGTAGTTGAAGAATCATTTGAATAATAGGCTGGAAAAATGTTTGAGGACTACCATCAAGAGGCTTCTGAACATACACTTATGGATTTCCTTGAACAGATGTTTGCGGAATTCCTTAGACAGGCTATTGGACAGGTGTTTGTGGATTGTCCAACGGGCTAAACGGGTTGATAAACAGGAACTTGTGGAACAGCTTAAACAGGATGTTGAATATAAGACGGGTTCCAAATAGTATTCATTTCGGGATAAGGAGTGCCAACCAAAGGTTGAGATATGACAAGATGGCTTGGACCAACCTGAGGCATCTAACCAAAATTTGTATAAGTTTCGGCAAGAGGTTGTCCTAGAATTGTAGGATACATTCTAGTAGCAGGTTGTCCACCAGGTGGAGGAAAAGATGGTTGCCCCCCAGGATGATAGTAAGTACCAGTTGGTGTTACTTGAGGATTACCTGTATTACCAGATATCATTTTACATATTGGTCTGATGCCAAGGGTATTTCAGGCATAGAATTCATGCCCTGAGTAGTGTTTTGTAGATCAAAGGTAGATATACTAGAAGGCCAAGTAGAAACTTGAGGAGAAGGATTAGATCCTGAAAAGATCCAAAAAGTGACTGATACCTAGTAGGAATTGAAGGACCACCATATAATAACGACTTTGGAGATATGGCATACATAGAAGTTTCAATAGGTTGGCCTATAGAAGGAATTTTTGACATATTTGGTCTAAGTGAAAAACTAAAAGGAGTCTAAAAGTGACTGATACCCAACAAGAACTAAAGAACCACCATATAATAAATACTCTGGAGATCTTTCATACATAGAAGTTTCAGTAGGTTGGCCTATAGAAGGAGTTTCTGACATATTTGTTCTAACTGAAAAATTAAAGGAGTCCATAAACGAGGAAGAGCTTGAACTAAATAATTCAAGGGGGTAAAATACCAAAGGTCTGGTCGAAAAGGATCAAAAGGAACTCTTAGAAAAATTGGTGGATCGCTAGCAGTAACAAGAGTATGTGGTGACTCTTCCTCCTCTCCTTCAAAAATCTCTTCAATACTAATAAGGCTAGGAGGTAAATCAGTTGTAATTATAGTCTTCCTTCACGGTGAATTCGCTGCAGGAGCAGGGGATATAGCATCTTAAGGTGATTCAGGCTCAAAAATGTCAGATTCAGGTTCTTCAACGTTTGGTTCGGTTAGTTATGTATATGAAATTTCTCCAATGTCAGATTCTCCTTCAATAACCTTAGTGACTTGAGGTCCAAAGTGAACTATATCTGATTCTCTTATGTGTGGTTGAATCACTTCAGTTTCTATTGTTTATGATTATACTATTCTTGATGTCTCAAGTTGATATAAGGTTCCATAGCATATCGATTTCAATCTCTCTGCCTTTGATTTTCTCCAATTGACTAGGCATATACTCAGGGGGTAAACCCTGCATTCTATGAGAATGTCTTGGTAAATCAACCACGATGAATTTTATTAAAGGTTTATTCCAATTTTATTCAATCAAATAAATAACAAAAATAAAAATGGTAACTAGGTATCAAGGATTACTAAACCACTCTGAACTTATTGTAGTGGCTACAACCATCCTCCAAAATTTTGCCTTTGCAACATTTTGGAGCCTCCTTACCAATCATCCTTAGCATCATGTCTTGCACTGCTCATGTATTTATGCTCTTAGTTAAGTTTCTTTGGCTTATCAGCTTGTGTTCGCTAACTTTTTTGTATTTCACTCGCAAGTTGGCCTCCCGTGACTTGGTCTCAAATCGGTTCTTGTGCTGACTTGGAAAACTGCATAACACTGGAGGTTAACTAACCTTGCTCTCTGAAATTTCACAGTGCATCTTGGCAGCCAATACTACTCTCCAGAATTGTGCAGATCATGCAGGCTTCCTTCCCCAAGAAAATTGTGCAGAGTAGCCCATCACTGGGCTTGCTCTTAGAATTTGCGCAGTTCTTAATGGCAACCTTGGCTTCAGTCCAGAAATTGCACAGAGCTTGAGAGGCATCCAGAGCCACTCAGCCTAGAAACTGCACAGAAGTCATCCCAAGGCTTGTTGACCGTTGCATGTGCTTACAAGTTAATCAGTTCCCTCCAAGATTGTGCAATCTTTCCTTGCATGCATGGGTAGATTTTTCTCGAAAAAGCAAAAAAGATCCCTAGATTTTAGGGATCTATTTTTAGTAATTGGGGGTTACATGCAAAAGCCGTTTTAGAAACCTCCCACCAAGTGTAGATTTTTCCTAGATTTGTGGCATGCACATCATAAGCCACGATCTTGTCAAAACTATTTATTCGACACCTCAAAGCTCATTCTTCACTTCGATCATGGAGCTCTAGCATCCCCAACACATCTAGGAACTTTCAGCACACTCATTACAGTTTTTTACGAGTAAGTTCGCTTTTTATGTATTTTTCTGCTTTTCTATCACTTTTTGTATTTTGGTTTGTGTGAGTGTTGTTTCCTTGATTTTTTTGAATGTCTGTTGTCATTTTAATGCATGTTAGCTTGTAGAAGCATCATTTCAAGTTTTGCATGGCATTTCCTTGTTGTCGCATGCATGACACTATTTCTGCACTAACAATCATTGTTGCGGCAACTAGCTTCACACACTTCATTGTTTTCACTTTTTACTGAATCCTGCACTGATTGTAATCACATATATGTTCATTCACTCATGTTTGCACCATCTTTACACATGCCTTCAGTCCTTACTATTTTTTAGTCGCCTATTGGTAGGTCTAAGCTGCCTTGGACTAGAGATTGCCTTGCTCGGCTTGCACTGTGCATTTTTGGGATGGAAGGTCGTGCCTTTCTCCCAGTAATTGCACAAAGCTTGCCTCACACTGGCCTCCCAGACTGTGCTCTACACAATTTTGAGAGGCAGTGTCTTAGTTGGCCCCTGGGATTGCACAGTGCAATTTCCTAGGTAGCAGTCATGCTGACTAAAATTGTGCATTGCGCAGTTCTAGTCCTCAGCAAGCCAAGATGGAAAATGCTCTGTGTAGTTTCAGTAGTCTAAACTGTGCTCTACGTAGTTCTAGCAGTCAATCTCCTAGCCTCTCCTGGAGAAAATTGTGAAAATTTCCTAGTCAATCACCCAGATGTGTTGCATGTCAGTCCTCAAGTTGCTTTGGGTTTTCAACTAATAGTTTTCTTTCCATGAGTGTTGGTCTATCTCCAAGTATCACAATTTCCCTTCAGTCTCTCAGCAATACAGGTACAATGGCTTCCAAAAGAGCAGGGTCAATGGACACCATTTAGAACAAAAGAGGAGATATGGTCGAGAAAGTGTCTAAGAGGTTACCCATCTATGAAGACACAAAGTTGTTCATAGACAAGGAGATCAAGATTACATGGAAGGACATCAATGATATCTTTTCAGGCACCTTTGAGGAGAATCTGGAGGACCGCAGAGTCTATGTCAACATACACAAGTCTAGATTGTATCGGGTTTCATGCAGGTATCCCACATTTCCATGTGCAAACATGATCCACTAGATTGTCTCGCATAATGATCCAGTGACAATGGTATTGAGAAGTGTTAGTGGAACAGAACTTTCTAGCTTCAGGGCAGAGAAATTTTAAGATATGTATCACTTACCGCAGTTGGTGAACAAAATGGATGCACTCTTCACCCATCCCAGCAGTAGCGCAAACTCAAGAGACATCTTGAGGAGCTGGGTGAGAGAGTCATCTAAGTTCAGGACGACACCCATCCAAGTATACAAGACAAAGACATTGTGGAAGTATTATCAGTTCTTGGTCATCTACGTGTGCCACTTATATGGCCAAGAGAGTCCAGAAACCTTCCAACAGAGTTGGGTGATTGTGTTGGATCAACTAGCGAATGAAGGAAGACCTTTCAATTGGTTTGACATGTTGGATCTCCAATTGAAGGGGCAAGTAAAAAATGCCCAATGTCCTCCCAAGGGTCAACAACCAAATATCTTCATGTCCGCATACATTCTTGTTGCAATCTGTGCCTGTCACCAATTCCCTGGCTTGGGTTTGGCCTGGACACCATTAGAAACCTTTGTGCACATCTATTGCAGTTTGTTCTCAAGTGCAACATTTGTGGAGTTATACTATAGCTATGAGACCACTTCGTCACCCTAGTGTACAAGATGATCTTTGAGCAGGATCTACCTTGCATGTCATAGGCAACGATGGAGGCATTGGTTAACATAGTAGATTGGTATGCCTCACCCCTTGGCACCTTCATTCAGATGTACATCGCAGAGAAGGCTCCACATGTGTTACCGAATATTTCCATGGACAAGCTGGTCGCGCAAGAGGTTGCATACAACATCTCGACAAGTTTTCCAACAAGACTGCACGAGAAGAAGAAGGCTCCTTTGCCCGTTATTCGTTTGTGGATCGGGTTGTATGAGATCTAGAGTCTCAAGAATGTTGAGGCTGAGATGGAGGAATTCAAGAGGTTCATCTTCGACACCATACGTTTCAATCTATATGACCTGCATTGCTTAGTGGAGGACCACTGTTTGAGATTGTATCATCCTTGGATCCATGGGGCATGTCATTGGCCTGATGAAGACCCATGGAGATACTACTACAACTCCTCAAGGCTCAATGAACCAGATCGAGTGGTTGTAGAATGGTTAGCAGTGCATAAGGCAACAACACTTGAGAGAGTAGCAACATCAAGAGTAGCAGAGGGCAGTAGATTTGTGCACAACAATGGCAAGAGGAATGTTGCCAATAGTGTAGAGGCAGAGCAAAGCTACAAGTTCAAGGCAGATCTGCTTTTAATGAGAGCAGATTTGGAGATTGAGGCAAAGAAGCGACATCGCAACAAAAGGATTACGTGAAGGCAAAGGGAGAAGCAAAAGTTGGAGGAGGAAGAGAATAAGCTTCAGGAGGTGAAGCAACAACTAAGGGAAGAACAAGAGCTGCACAGAAAGGAGAAGAAAGCACAATAGGAACAAGAACAAAAGGAAGTGCAATGTGCGCACTTTGCTAAAATTGCACAATTACAGGTTATTGACTCATGAGAATAGTTGGTAGATAGCAAACAGGGTGAGCAGTATGTATCTCTTATGCAATTTCAAGAACAAGTGATCGTGTCCGCTGTGCATAAACACCCAGCTGCATTGGCTGATGCTACAAAGGCATATGCTGAAGCCACCAACTCAAGTGTGAGATTCTGAATAGTTGATAACAAGCGCATGGCTAAGGAATTGCAAGTGACTAAGAAGAGAGAGGAGAAAGCTATAACATCCACCAGAACAAAGTTGAAGAAAGTGATACTTGATGATGTATTGTCTCTCGAGACAATCATGCAGAAGTTGTACTTCAGGTTCGTCACCATGCATAAGTTAGTTGTCCATCTTAATGGTTGGCAGTAACACTACACTAGGAGAGCACGCATCTTGACAGACATACACACTACTATCAATCACATATATGGACAATGAGGTACAAGGGAGGCCCGTTGTCCTTTCCAAAGTTGATGAAGTCAAAGGCAGTGGAGTTGAAGGCACGTGTCTAGAGTCGGTTTTGGAACTATGAGGAACTCCCACAGTTCATCACCAGCTTACAAGCTTCACATGCACAAGTGTTCAGGAGCATGTATGTCATTTTGTGCATTCATGTGATCCCATCCATTGGCACACTCACTGAGGTGAAAGGAAAGAACCAAGTCTGACTGGAGTTGGACATGTACTTCAAGCAGTTGATGCGCATAGCCACCAGCGCAACTTTGTAGATGAGCATAGACACTATGCACCAGCATTTTGCTAGTCTAGATGCACTCAAGGCCATGATGTGAATGACAAGTTGGATAGAGGTGCCAAATCAATGTAGCTGGAAGCAACAGAGGCAAGAGTTCGCTTTAAGAAGGATTTCACCACGGAGTACATGGACACCATAACAGACTACCAAGCTTGGCATCAATTTTCCAGCATAGATTTGTTGGCATTATGATGCATGTGTTGTACTTGATGGCAACCCGCTCATAGAAGAACATCTCACTTAGTTATAACTAGATGAATCTTCAGAAGGGATATCAGATGTGATTGAATGCATGGGATGCAAGACAGCTCAAAGGAATCAGATGTTAGTTCTAAGTGTGACAAGTTAGCTTTGCCATCAAGTCCAAACGGGGAGATTGTTGGCATTATGAGACAAGTGTTGTCCTTGGTGGAAAATCACACAGATGACAAATCATAGTGTAGGAGGTCAGCAGCAAGGAATTGATGATCAGTCTACAAGAATGAAGAGAAAATATATATACGCAGGTTCATCGTGACCGAGCCATGTATACACGTGGGTTAGATGTTACAAAGGCGCGTATGCGTATACACGCACTTTCATGCAAGGAAAAGCACGTATATATTGAAGAACTTACTTTTGGTCCATGGTAGTTAGTCCTTGGTATTTGAACCTATGATCTTGGACCATAGTATCTCGTCAGATGTGTTAATCCCAAGTATTGGGTCCATGGTAGTGGTTTGTTATGGATTTGGACCATGGTATTGAGCAAGGCCTAAGACTATAAAAGGAGAAGAAGATCATTAGGCAAAGTAATGAGAAATACTTGAATATCTGATGTAGTATGAGATCCAGTGTGCAGGATATGGGTTATGATACATTGCTTGATCTGAGCTAAGGAGGGATCTCACCGGTTGATGGAGAACAAGGTCTAAGGATATATCGGGATCAAATGGTTTGAAATGAACTATCTCTATATGGTTGATTATGCTTGTTCTAGATCTGTATACTGATGCATGTAATGTTCTGAACTGGGTATAACTTAAGTTTGAAATAGCTGCAAGTCATGATTGAACATTTATAGATCTGTACGCGGGTTTGGTTCGTCCAAGTAGCGTATACCATTTAAGCTATGATTTTTTATGATACAGTTGGTTCTGAATATTGTTGCAGAGTTTAGTGTTCTTCTCTGTGTTCTGGTGACTGCCTTTTGTTAACAGGGTTTCAGTGTTTCAATATTGGGTGTTTCAGAGACTGATGTTGCTAGTGTTTGTGTGCTTCAATGATATTGATGGGTCCAGTCTGAAAATTGATGAAACGTGGTACCTGGAGGAAGAAAGAGAAGGTTGTAGCCTTCGGTAGGTCAGCACCTACGTACTAGTACATCAGCTAGTACAAGAGCCAAGGGGGTGGTAGCTCCCTTCTAGTAATAGCTGGAAAACAAGTAAAGGTTGGAGCATTTCAGTAGGTAGGAGCCTGCGTACTAGTAAATGGATCGCCTAGTACAAGAGCAAAGGGGGTTGTAGCTCCCTTCCACGAGAATCTGGAGAATGAGAGAAGGTTGTAGCCTTCTGCAGGTAGAAGTCTGTGTACTGGTATAAGTTTGCACCAGTACAAAACTATTGTAAAAGGAATTTCTTATTAAAGAAGATTGAGACGACTTGCAGCAGGTGGTTTTCACCCACATTGGGTTTCCACCTTATATCATGGTGTTCATGTGTGCTTCTTGTGTGTGATGATCTGTTCTATTTTATTGCTTCTATTTACTGTTCATATGGTCAATGAAGTTCTGATGCTTAACATATAATGGATTATCTGAATCATAAGATATACGCTAGTTGCATTAGACACAGTCGCGTATACACGCGGGTTCACTTAACTGAAGTAGCGTATATGTACCAGAGTATGGAAATCAAAAAGTTTTACTGATTTGATAATACTGATTCACCCCCCTTCTCAGTATTATTTACAACAAGATCACCAAGAGGATGTCGACGAGTTAGTCTTCCCACAACTCTCCGATTCTTAGCAATGTCTTGTATGTCTTACTCAAGCCCATTTTTGTCTCACATGGGTACATGGGCAAATTGAATTGTAAACTTGTTGTAAAGTGAAAGATCAAGTGTTAATAGTAGAATGTAAACAATCATGTGTAACTTGAAGAGTCATGAGGGTAGCTCAAGAGTCACAAAGGGGAATTTCAAGGGTCACCCCACCCTTTGCTATATATAGAACCTCATAACTCATTGTATAGGATTTTGGGAGCCAAGCTTCTGATAGGTATAACTTAGAGAAATCTTGGAGTGTATTGTAATGAGCCTTGGCTTCTCCACAAGAAAAGTGAGTACATCTCTTTGGAGGAGCAGACTGCAATGACTGTAACGTTCCACTACTGGTTCTAGTGGTTGTCATGGTTGTATGTATGATTGGATCTTTGACTCTTTTAATATAATAGAGCCAACATGTTTCACGCATATATTGTTATTGTAGATCGACTATTTTGTTTACTCTAACGATGTATGTAGTTGTAATTTATGCATGTATGTATGGATCATTCCGTATGTGTTTGTATGAATCTTATTGAAGCATGTTGTTGGAATAACTCATCACTTTGGATTACCGACTATTCTTCTTTCCATTTCATGATGTCTTTCAGCTCATGTGTTCCCTTTCAAGTTGTGCGTTATCACAGGCTTCTAAGGGGCGAACTCTTCTCCCCTTCCATGTGTTAGAGCATTTCATGCATCTTCCCTGACTTGCTGCAAGGTCACACCCTTTCTTCCAACAAGGACATCTTACTTACCTTTGCGCATAACCGTAGTCAAGGCAATACTGTACTACCCATTGTTGGGACTCCTACTCCAAATGGTTTGAGGTCTAGTTGGGACTTCATACTGGGGAGATCACCAGACATGTTGGCGGGTCCAACAACATCAACATTTATGGCGCTAGAAGGGGGGCCATATGACAAGTTGAGTCCTCACAATCTATTTTGAATCTTTGCAAATTTATCATGGAGTATGTTATAGTTCACCCTCTGAAATATATATTCAATGGACATATATTTGAAGTCGAGAGGGAGTTCTAGGATGACTTGTCTGAAATCACGTATGATGGTGAAGGCGTAGTGGCTTGGCCTGAGCACTTGGATGACTTCCATGCACTCATGGAGAACGTGGAAGGTTCTAATGAAAAAGATGTTTGTACATTTCTCGCACACACACTTCACGAATACCCATTGCTATGGTGTAGAATGTATCCCCATAACCACGTGCACTCATTCAAACAGTTCAGTGGTCTAATAGAGTCTATTTTTCACCATTTTCATCCTGAAGCACTTGATAAGAAAATGCTAAAACAACGGAAGACCCCACATGAATCTCTAATGGAATTTTGGCAGCGCTTCTGTTTTCTCCCTTTTGAAGCTCCAAAAAGTAAGATGAAGTTCCAATATCTTTGGGACATATATGATTATGTATGTATCAAATCACTTTATCCAAAAGAGAAGAAAAAGCTCAAACCCTGCTCAGCATACTTCGGTGATGGAGCTAGATAATCACAGGCAGACACAGTCATTGTTACAAGTGTTTGTCCACCTTCCTCTCATCAAACAGCTCCACCCTCACAGAGTGATGTGGGAGAGCATGCACATAAGTATTTTCAATTGTCACATCTTCTCACCCTCACTACTCTTAATTTCTGCTCAGATTTGGTTGGGAAGCCCATGGGTTGTCATATGCACTTGTTACCTCAACCTTCATCCTCGTGTTTCACTGATCCCCCGGATTGTATTGTCTCGTGTTCTTCCATTCTGGACTCCACACTTGTTGTGAACGAGGATCAAGCTATTGAAGGATTTGATGTTGCACAACCAACCTATGCTGTCATTTACGATGAGTATGACTAGGAATCTGAACATGAACTCACAGTGAAGGATGACCTCCTTCAGTGTGCGTCTCCTCCGCTTTTTCCTGACTTCTTTGGTGGTTCTTCTATCCCTGATTTTCCTTGTGTAAATCCATTCACAGATGCATCTACTTCTGATCATTCATAGAACACATTGGATGCCATTCCATCATTTGATCATGGAGAGAACAAATCTTTCATTGAGAATCCACTCGATTTTTCAGCTACTGTTTTTGGAAATGCAAAGGGTGAACATTCTTTATTCTCATCTACCCCTTTGTATGATTCATCAGATCATGAGGATGTCGATGAAATCATTGATTTTTCTGATCGTAGTTTTCGGGAGCTATTTACTCCTATATTTGATCACGATGTTGATTCAATCGTTGTTGGTCTTTCAAAGCCACCCATTTATGATGATCTCTCTGTCGATGAAATCGAAACCCCGTAGGTTGTCGAGGCACTTTAGCCTAATATGATGGTTATGTCAGGCCCTCATTGTCCTGAGGTTAGTTTCACTTCCAATCAGGAAATTGTTGAAACACCCAAGGATCCTCATCACTCATCTGTATGCATTCAAGATCAATCCAGTACATAGATTTCACTTCCTCCACCTGAATCACATGATCCTATCGCTTACGCATTGGAGGAATCATACACAGCAAGCACACTTGCAAGGCATAAGTTGTCTCGCTTTCTCATTTTTGCTTGTCTATCATAGTTAGAAGAGTGTGCATGCTTATCATCTCCACGCAGTGTGTCACATCACCATGTTAAGTCTGCAGAATCCTTTTCTTGTGCTTTCACTCTTTCCTTTTCTGTGGGCGCGTTTAAACTCGGAGTGTGTTGGTATTCATTGTTATATCTTTCATGTTTTTTAGTTCACATGACTATCCTTTTCACGAACCATGCCTTCACCAACATGAGCCAACCAATGCATCAGTGGTTGCATTGGAAATATCACTTCACGTGATCAGACCATGCATCGTTAGCTTAGGAGTAGGAGTAGTGTTTGCTTTTTGTTTGTCTGCTTGCATGCATGTTTTCCTTCTTACTTTGTTTGCTTGTTTGATTTCTTTCTTTCTTTGCTTACTTGATTTTCTTTCGCATTTTCTTCTGCTCTTTGCTTTATTGTTTTATTTTCTTTTTTACGTTCGTAAGTTAGTTTTGCATGAAACTATGTGTGACTCTTAAGACAAATAGGTTAAAGTAGAAGAGTACTTTTGCATCTATCCAAATTTTGTTATATGTTGTCCTCTCTCTTTATGTAGAACTTGTTATCTTCATTCAGTGATATACCAATGGAAAATACATTCTATTGGAAGTGAATCTTGGTGAAAACACAACACTTGTGCTCTAATTAGTACCACCTGTGCTAGTAAATTATTTTTGAGTTAACCCTTGTCAGCTCAGTCAAGTAGAGTAAGGTGAGAGGGAAAACCTTAACAAGTATGTTAGAGGTATACATAACATACGTCTCTGAAGGAACAACCTCTTGTGATCTCAATAAGTCGGGATCCCTCTTCTACCTCTTAAATAAATAAGTGCCTATGCACAGTTCTTGGAAAAATGAACAAAAAATGAAAAATTGAAATTGAAAAAAAATGAATAAGGTGAAATAAGAGAAAGGTTTCCTGTGTAGAAAGGTGATTCAAGTAACTCCATCAGGGTACTGACCAGGATCGCTAACAGTGGAGTGATGCTTGTTTTCCTACGTGACTCCATCAGGGTACTATCAAGTCCTGCTGGCAATGGAGCAACACCAGAGATGAAACTTAAACTTTGACAGTCATATTACTTGTGCACTAGTATACCCCTCATCCCCAATTGAAACAACTAAGTTGAATTAGCTTGGAATGTGTACTGACCGATCAAGAGAATGGTAAGTGCTACATATTTCACTCAAGCTAGTGTGGAAACCACAATGATCAAATAATCGAACAATACTTCTAGAATATTTAGACTTTCTTTTCATGAAATAAGATCCATTCAGAGAGCTATATTTCTACCAGTGTGTCTCCAATGTTGTAGCAGCTACAACCATCCTCCAAATTTTTTGCTTGGCTAGGTTTTGGAGCCTCCCTACCAACCATCCTTAGCATCATGTCTTGCACTACCTAGGTACTTATGCTCTCAATTGAGTTTCTTTGGCTTATCAACTTGTGTTTGCTAACTTGTTTATCTTTCACCCGCAAGCTGACCTCCCATGAATTGGTCTCAAACCAGTTCTTTTGCTAACTTGGAAAATTGTGTAGCATTGGAGGGAAACCAACCTTGCTCTCCGGAATTGTGCAGTGCATCTTGGCAAACATCACTACTCTCTAGAATTGCATAGAGCATGCAGGTTTCCTTCCCCAAGAAAATTGTGTAGAGCAACCCATTACTAGGCTTGCTCTCAGAATTTGCGCAGTTTTGACTGGCAGCCTTAGATTTAGTCCATAAATTGCACAAATCTCGAGGGGCAGCCAAAGCCACTCAACCTAGAAACTGTGCAGAAGTCATCCCAAGTCTTGCTAACCATTGCATGTGCTTACAGGTTAACTGGTTCCCTCCAGGGCTATGAAATCTTGCCTTGCATGCATAGGCATATTTTTCCTGAAAAAGAAAAAAGCATCCTTAGATTTTAGGGATCTTTTTTTAGCAACTAGGGGTTACATGCAAAATTCTTTTTAGAAACCTCCTACCAAGTGTCACTTTTTCCTAGATTTGTGGCATGCAAGTCATAAGCCTCGATCTTGTCAAAACTATTTATTCAATGCCTTCATTCTTCACTTCGATCTTGGAGCTCTGGCATCCCCAACACATCTAGGAACCTTCAACACACTCAATACAATTTTTTTCCGGGTAAGTTTCCTTTTCATGTCTTTTGCTGCTTTTCTTTCGCTTTTGGTATTTCGGTTTGTGTGTGTGTTTTTTTCTTGGTTTTTTTGAATGCCTATTGTCATTTTAATTCATGTTATCTTGTAGAAACATTGTTTCAAGTTTTGCATGGCATTTCCTTTCCGTCACATGCATGACACTATTTCTGCACTAACAATTGTCATCGCGGCGACTTGCTTCACACACTTCATTGTTTTCCCTTTTTACTGAATCCTTCACTGACTGTAATCACATTTATGTTCATTCACTCATGTATGCACCATATTTTCACATGCATTCAATCCTTACTATTTTTCAGTCACTCGTCGGTGGGTTTGAGCTACCTTGGCCCAGACCTTGCCTTGCCCGACTTGCACTACACATTTCTGGGATGGAAGGCCTTGCCTTGCTCCAAGGAATTGCATAGAGCTTGCCTCACACTGGCCTCCCAAAGTGTTCTCTACAAAATTTTGAGTAGCATTGTCTCAGTTGGCCCCCATGATTATGCAATGCAATTTCCTAGGTAGCTGGCATGCTGACTGAAACTGCTTATTGTGCAGTTTCAGTCCTCAGGAGGCCAAGTTGGACTGTGCTCTAGTAAGTCAACTGAATTTCAATTTGGATTGTGCTCTATGTAGTTCTAGCAATTAGTCTCTCAACCTCTCCTAGAGAAAATTGCGTGACTTTCCCAGTCAGTCACCTAGGTGTGTTGCATGTCAGTCCTCAAGTTTATTTGGGCTTTCAACTGACATATTATTGCCATGAGTGTTGCTCTATCTCCAGTTATGTCAGGTGTTTGTCAGTATCTCAACAATACAAGTACAATGGCTTCCAAGAGAGCAGGGTCAAAGGACACCATTG
This sequence comes from Pinus taeda, assembly GCA_000404065.3. Taxonomy (NCBI): domain Eukaryota; kingdom Viridiplantae; phylum Streptophyta; class Pinopsida; order Pinales; family Pinaceae; genus Pinus; species Pinus taeda. Next base: position 28,576 of record APFE031515188.1, read on the forward strand.
AGAGAACAACTGGAGATGTGATCGAGCAAGTGTTTATGAGCTTGCCCATCTACGAAGACACTATGATGTTCATAGACAAGGAGATCAATATTACATGGTAGGACATCAATGATATATTTTCAAGCACCTTTGAGGAGAATCTGGAGGACCGCAAAGTCTATGTCAACATACAAAAGTATGGCTTGTATCGGGTTGCACGCAGGTACCCCAAATTTCCATGCGCATACATCATCCACTAGATTATCTCGCATACTGATCCAAAGACAATGGTACTGAGAAGTTTCAATGGAATAGAACTTGTTACCTTTAGGGAATAGAGCTTTCAGGAGATATAGCACTTATCGCAGTCGATGAACAAAATGGATGCACTCTTCACACATCCCAACAATAGCACAAACTCAAGAGACATCTTGAAGAGATGGGTGAGAGAGTCATCTAAGTTTAGGATGACACCCAACCAAGAATACAAGACAAAGACATTGTGAAAGGCTTATCAGTTCTTGATCATCTTTGTGTGATTCTTATATGGCCAAGAGAGTATAAAAACCTTCTCAGAGAGTTGGGTGATTGTGTTGGATCAGCTGGCAAATGAAGGAAGACCTTTTAATTGGTTTGACATGTTGGTTGTCCAGCTGAAGGGGAAAGTAAATAATGCTTGGAATGCCCAAGGGTTAGCAAGAAAATATATTCATGTTCGCATACATTCTTGATGAAATCTATGCCCATCACCAGTTCCCTATCTTGGGCTGGGCATGGACACCTTCAGAAACCTCTGTGCACATCTATTGCAGGTTTTTCTCCGATTATAGCTTCCATGGAATTATACTACATCTATCTGACCACTTCGTCACCTCAGTGTACATGATGATCTTGTAGTAGGATCCACCTTACATGTCACAAGAAATGATGGAGGCATTGGTTAACATAGCAGATTGGTATGCCTCACCCCTTGGCACCTTCATCCGGATGTAAAACGAGGAGAAGGCTCCGCATGTGTTACCAAAGTTTTCCATTGACAAGATATTCATGGAAGAGGTTGCATACCACATCTCAACAGGGTTGTCAATGAGACTACATAGGAAGAAGAAGGCACCTTGGCCTGCTCTTCCTTTGTGGCTCAGTTAGTATGAGATCAAGAGTCTCAAGCATGCTGAGGCCAAGATGGAGGAATTCAAGAGTTTCACCTTCAACATCAAAAGTTTCAACCCATATGACTTGCATCACTTAGTGGAGGACCATTGTGTGAGCGTATATCATCCTTGGAGCCACGGGGCATGTCATTGGCCTAAGGAAGACCCATGGAGATACTGTTACAACTCCTCAAGGCTCAATGAACCAGCTAGAGTGGTTGTAGAATGGTTAGCAGTGCACAAGGCAACAACACTTGAGAGAGAAACAACATCTGTAGTAGCTTTGGACATTGATGCAAAGAAGCGACAATGCAACAAAATTATTGCACAAAGGCAAAGGGAGAAGCAAAAGTTGGAGGAGGTAGAGAATAAGTTGCAGGAGGTGAAGCAACAATTAAGGGAATAGCAAGAATTGCATAGAAGGGATAAGGAAGTGCAACAGGAATAGGAATAGTAGGAAGCATAGTGTGTGCACATTGATGAAACTACGCAAATACATGTTATTGACTGATCAGAACAACTGGTAGATAGAAAATAGGGTGAGAAGTATGTATCTCATGCGCAATTTCAAGAATGAGTGATTGTGTCCAACGTGCACAAACACCCAACTACATTAGCCGACACTATAAAGGCATATGCCAAAGCCACCAGTTCAAGTGTGAGATTCTTGATAATTGAGAATGAGTGCATGGCTAAGGAATTACAAGTGACTAAGCAAAGAGAAGAGAAAGCTATAGCATCCACCAGAACAAAGTTGAAGAAATTGATACTTGATGAAGTATCGTCTCTCGAGACAATCATGCAAAAGTTGTACTTCAGGTTCGTCACTGTGCATAAGTCAGTTGTCCATCTTAATGGTTAGCAGCAACATTGTGCTAGGAGAGCACGCATCTTAATAAACATACACACTACTGTTGATCACATGTAGATATGAATAATGAAGTACAAGGGAGCCCTATTATACTTGCCAAAGATGATGAATCCAAAGGTAGTGGAGTTGAAGGCACGCATCTAGAGTCAGATCCAGGACTATGAGGAACTACCACAACTCATCACAAGCTTACAGGCTTCACATGCACGAGATCTTTAGGAGCATGGATGTCATTGTACGCACGCATGTGATCCCATCCATTGGCACACTCACCGAGGCAAAAGCAAAGAAGCATGTCCGACTGGAGCTAGACATGTAATTTGAGCAGTTGATGTGCATAGCCACCAGTGCAAATTTCAGATGAGCACAGACACTATGCACTAGTATGTCACTGGTCTGGTTACACTCAAGACCATGATGCATATGCTATATGAAGAGTTGGACATAGGTGCCAAATCAGTGTAACCGGATGCAACAAAGGCAAGAGTTCACTTTCAGAAGGATGTCACCATGGAATACGCAGAAACCATAATAGACTACCAAGCTTGGCATCAGTTTGCCACCATCGATCACCAAGAGGATGTCGATGAGTTAGTCTTCCCATAGTTGTCTAAGTCTCAACAATGTCTTGTATGGCTTACTCAAGCCCATTTTTGTCTCACATGGGTACATGTGCAGATTGTATTGTAAAAATGTTGTAAAGTGAAAGACCAAGTGTTAATAGTAGAATGTAAATAATCATGTGTAAGTTCAAGAGTCATGAAGGTAGCTCAATGTTGATCTAGATTGTCATTGATGTCAATATGGCAATATTCTAGATACTAAATGCTGATATGAAGCCAAGGAGAAGCAGAGCAGATTCCTGAAGAAACAGGACCAAGAAGCCAAGGATAAAAGCCATCAAGGAAGCCATTGGAAAGACATTGGAAGCCATTGGAAGTCAAGAACAAGAGCAGTCAAAGAAGAGTTATCAGAAGAGGTCATTGGAATCCACGAGAAGCAAAGAGGAACACATCAGTGGAGGTGCATAAATAGTGTTAACGGAGGAGTTAACAGTAATATTGTATGAAATACCAGAGAAATATCAGAGGAGTTAACATATCAGAGGAGTATTGTAGAGTATTAGAGGATTTAACATATCAGAAGAGCGGGGGTAGGAAAATACAGACTGAAGTCCCGCACTCATAGCTAAAGTCCCACACTCAATCCTAGCCGTCAATCTCATAGTCAACCCTTAGATCATGGTCAACTGCGAGGGTTAAGGCCGGTTTTTAATCCATGTGCCAATCAAAGTCCCGCAAACCATCAATTGAGATAACATTGTGGACCCGCTGCACCATTATAATACATCTTAAAGAAATACCACATCCACCGTGCCGCAAGTGTTTAAAGTCTTGTCACAAAAAAACCTCCGATCGCAATATTATTATGGACCCAATTTCTCCATTATAACACGCCCTATTGTAATATCGCATTCATTGTATCAGAACTTTCATATCACAATTCATAACTAGATGTCACAGTAAAAACTGCGATTGCGATATTATGGTGGACCTGACTGCACCACTATGACATAACTTAATGTAATATCGCATCCATTGAATCGCAAAGTTCAAAAGGGATGACATGTTAAAACTGTCGTTTGTGATAAAGTTGTGGACCTTATTGAGTTATTAAAAGAAGCTTATTGGAATATCACATCCGTTGCATATCACAAGTCTTGAAGAAATGTAATGATGGTAAACCGCTGATTGCGATAAGGTTGTGGACCCGATGGGTTTATTAACAACTGCCTAAGATTGTATCGCATCTGCTCAGTCGGCAGTAGGGGGATCGACTATGTTATGAGAAGACCTCCGAAAGTTGTGATTGCAATTAAGGTGATGATGTGACAGGTGGGACCACCCATTATATGGTTTTAGCTATGTTGATATGTGAAGATTAATGATGTTGATATCGGAGGATAGAGTATGTTATGGGCACGACTTGTAAAAGACCTTTAGAAGTTGTGATTACGATTAAAGGAATGACGTGGCACATGGGAACTCCATATGGGTAACGTATATCGGGCATCTATCACAAAGAAGAGGTAACAGTTCGTGAACTTGAAGGAACAGAGGACGCCGGAAGGTCAAGTGAACGAAAGATCGAGAAGTCGAAGGTCGAGAAGCCGAATGGTCCAGTGAAAAAGGAAGCCAAAAGTTAGGCATATCAGGCATCTATAACTGAGAACAAGGAAAGTTCACAACGAGAAAACTATAAGAAACAAAGGAAGTTGAAGGTCTCACAGACGTGGAAGAAGCAGGAGGAAAGAAGTAAGTCATAGATCCAACAGGGTTGGGAGCAGTGAATTACTACCAAACATATCCAGACAATATATAGTAGAGGGTTGGAGCCCTTGGGATTGGTGCCTCAGAATTGGAAGGACTGGTGTCCTGGGAGTTGGCGCTCCTAAATCCAAGGTTGGCGCCTTGACAAGATAGGGTTGGTGCTCTAGAGGTTGGAGCCTCACAAAAAGTCCAAGTTGGTGCTTGGCAACTAGTTGAAGACCTATATACATTGTACTTGATTTATTACAAAGATTAAATTAATAAAAACATTTATTCCTGTTATTCATTTTTGTGTTCTAAATTTAAATGATTTAACTATAAAAATTGAAAAGAAATACTAATTTCACCCCCCCCCCCCACACCCCCCTCATTATTTCCAACAATTGGTATCAGAGCCAGCTTGTTCATATCAGCCTAACAGCTAGAAGAAGGATTCTTAGTCATAATGAGAAATCAAGAAGTGTCAGGAAGACCTCCTCTGTTCGATGGCACAAATTATGGTTTTTGGAAAAAAAGAATGTCCTACTACTTAATGTCCCTTGGACCCGAAATTTGGCATTCTATTTTAAATGAGTACACAACTCCTTCAACTCTTCCAATAGATCAAGACAAAAGGAAAGCTTACATTGCAAATGCAAAAGCCTTAAACTCCATCACTAGTGGAATCACTGATTTTGAATTTACAAAAGTCATGAGTTGTAACTCGACCAAAGAAGTATGGGATAAGCTAATTAGCTTATACGATGGGGACTCTAAAGTTAAGAAGGTAAAGCTTCAAACTCATAGAAGGCAATATGAAAGTCTGAAAATGGATGATGAAGAAGATATTGCATCATACTTTCTCCGAGTAGCTGAAGTGGTCAACTCCCTTAAAGGATTGGAAGAAAACATTGAAGAAAGCACTATAGTTCAAAAGGTCTTAAGATCTCTCCCAGACAGATTTGACTCCAAAGTAAGTGCTATAGAAGAAATGAATGATCTAGATACTCTCAAGATGGATGAACTTCATGGAATCCTCATTGCCTATGAGATGAGAAAAGGATGCCCAAGTTCCAAAGATGCAGCATTCAAGGCCTCAAAATAAAAAAAGGGGAAATAATGGAATACCAGTAGCAATGACTCCGATGTTGAATCCCAATTGGCACAATTTGTACGAAGACTAAAGAAAGGATCTCAGCTAAAAGGTAAGTACCCTCTTATTTGTTTCAAATGTGGAAAAATAGGTCATTATGCTGCAAAATGTCCTCTCAAGCATGATAGTGATGGTGAGGAAAATTATAAAAGGATGGTATACAAAAAGAAAGGGTTCAATAAGAAGAATTTCTTCTCTAAGCAAGATGAGTCTGATGAAGATGAATTTATAGTCATAAAAAATAAATCAACTAATCATTTCCCTCACTGCAAAGGAGGTAATGATGAATCAGATGAAGAAAATGACCATGCTGGAAGCCAAAAAGTATTATTCATGGCATTCACAAATGATGATGATTCAGGTCTAGAAGGAAATGTAGATGAATTATTAATGAGTGCCATTGAAGAAAATAATAAATTATGAAATAAAGTCATCTCTCTCAAGGTAGAAAATGAGGAAACAAAAATAAGGGAAGACCTCTTGAAAAATAAACCAAAAGAAAAAAAAAGAAATTTGTGAAGAACGTGAAGCCAAAATAGTATCTCTGAGGAAGGAATTGGAGCAAGTCAAAAAGGGTTGGGAAAGCTCTCAAATACTTGACATTATTCTAAATAATCAAAAACCTCAACATGACAAATCTGGGATAGGTTTTAAAGGAGAATCATCAAGTAAATGTGAAAAGCTATGCCGACATACTTTCCAGAAACCCAGAAGAAGAAAGATTATTTCATCAAAGGCCCATCTCAAATCCAAAGTATGAAGAGAGAGTAACTCCAAGGAAGAATGTTGATTCAAATCATGGCTATTACAATAGGTACAAAACTATCTTTTTTGGGCATTGTTTTTATTGTAAAAATTTTGGTCATCAAGATAGACATTGCATGGCCCATGAAACACCAAAATTGAAGGATCAAACAAAAAAACCATATGGTCCCAAAGGGTGAGGACAAATCAAGACCTACAGCTCTTTTGATCCCTTAGCCAAATTTGATCCGATTTGCTCATTATGTAATTATAATGGATACAATGAACAAAATTGCCCCCTCAAAAGAAGAAAAGCAAAAAATGAGAATCCCAACACAGATAAATGTGGCCCAGCTCTATGTGCTCGTAGTGATGAAAATCATTGGTTTGTGGATAGTGGGTGCTCCATACATATGACAGGGGACAAAAGGAGGTTTGTCTCATTGAACAAAAAGGAAGGAAATGTATCCTTTGGAAGTGGATCTGCCAAAATTGTTGGAAAAGGAACTATTACCCTTATTAATGGAAAAGGAAAGGCTCAAAATGCTTTGGTGGTAAACGAGCTCAAACACAATCTCTTGAGTGTTAGCCAAATCTGTGATCAAGGACATAATGTTGTCTTTAGCACTAAAGATTATGAAATAAGAACCTCTTCCTCAGGGGAACTTGTGGCGAAAAGGGTTAGAACACTAGATAACATCTACATTCTGAACAAAATTCAAGAAAATAAATGTTACTTAAGTCAAACAGATGAAAGTTGGCTGTGGCACAAGTGACTTGGACATACAAGCTTTGATAACTTAATCAAATTAGCAAGATTAATGCAGTACAAGACATCCCAAAGTTATTCAAGCCAAATCAAGGAGTATGCAGTCCATGTCAACATGGAAAGCAAACTAGAACTAGCCACAAGACCAAGGAGTTTTCTACATCAAAGCCTTTGGAGATCATCCATGCTGATTTATGTGGACCAACTAGAACTCTGACACTCCAAGAAGGAAGGTACTTTGCTTTATTTGTTGATGACTATACTAGAATGATGTGGGTATATTTCATAAAATATAAATCCGAAGCATTTGAGTGTTTTAAGAATCTTAAAGATCTTGTAGAAAATGAAAAGGACTCTAAGATTAAATGTCTCATAATAGATAGATGGGGAGAATTCACATCAAAATATTTTGGTGAATTTTGTAAATTACATGGAATCGAAAGAGAACTCTCTGCTACCAAAACACCCAAGAAAAATGGGGTAGTTGAAAGAAGAAATCGAACAGTTCAAGAAATGGCAAGAACAATGTTAATAGCAACTAACTTGCAACCAAAATTCTGGAGAGGAGTCGGGTGTTGGGTTGTGTTATATTCTTTCCAAGACTAACCTACGTAGTGAACCAGGGGGTTAGAGGGGTGGCGGCAGCCCCCTTGTCCAGGGGGTTTAAGGGGGGTGGGTAACCCCCCTCTACGGGGTCCGGGGCAGCGCCCCGAGAAATTTTTTTTGGACCCTATATTAGGTTGGGTGAACCTACCTATGGTTTTCGGTCCATGGTTTTGGACGCGATGTTTTCGGTCCATGGTATTGGATGCTTGGCATGTATAAATATGTATTGTAAAATTGAAAGGAACATAATGAAAAATCAAGCTGGTAGTCTCGGTTTTGAGATCCAGTGGGAAATCTCTGTGTATATGTGTTTTATGTGTTATGCTCTCGCATTTTATTTTTTTCCTGTGATTTAGAATTCGTATGCAGGTAATTT
>APFE031515192.1:0-25921 GCA_000404065.3 Pinus taeda
CTTAGAAAACTTAAAATCAAATTTTAGTGGTTGAATTTGGAAGATGGGGTTTGGGGGTGCGCTTTACACGGGGTACGCACCCTGCCTTCAGCAACAGAGCGTGGGTATGCACCTAGTCTGAAGGTAGGTTGCGTACCCCGACCCTTTTTCCTTTAAATAAAAAGGTCGGGGTACGCAGGTTACCCATGGGCCACCTGCATACCCCAAGGAGCGCATCCTAAAACCCCAATGCCCCAAAAAAATCAAACTAAGGCTAAAAAATCAAATTCTAAACGGATGAAATTGAAGAGGAGGTTGTGGATTACCTGGTTTGTAGGCCCTACTTCCATAACTAGAACTTGGAGGTAGGGTCATATCAAAGTGGCACTCAACTCATGGTTACCATGGAGAGCTTTTAAAAGTGGGTAAATGTGAGAGGGGGCATTACATAGTGGTATCAAATCTAGGTTGTAACATTGGACCTTAGGGTAAATGCATATTGTTATGCATGCATTCCAGTTGTCTATGTGTTCATCATACATGCATGCTGGTTATTTCTTGTTATGGCTATGGTTATGATTTTAATGTATAAGTTGGTATGCTTGTGACATTATATCGTGCTAATCTAGACTAAATTGTGCAAATACAATAACATCCCATGAGATACATTGAGGTATGATTTGGATTATGTTTTCTATTTCGTTATCTAACATGGTGTCATTGCATGAAATAGAAGATTAGAGATGAAGAGAATAATGGTGGACTACAGTTCACATGACTCCTCTTACACACCTAATGTGAAATCAATAGAATGGTAAAGGTTAGTTGGGCAACAGGGAGAAGAGTGTTCTCTTGATCTTGTAGATACACTAAGGAGTATGAGGGAAAATATTTGAACTTGCAAGGAAAATAATAACAAGTTGATTGAGGCCCCGGAAAGACTTGCAAGGGATCAAGAAAAGAAAGCAGAAGTCAATGTAGTATCCTTCATAACCTTTTACATTTTCAAAAGTAGGGATAGTTGGGGGTAAACCATGGACAAGAAGAAAGGACTAATGGGGCATATGGAAGCAGGTCTTAGAGAAGGCATATGATGGACAAAGATGATACAGTCAGAGGTGGAAGATATTTGGATAAACTTGAGAGGAGTGATAGTACTTGTGGATTCTAACCTAACTCTAGTTCCAGGAGACATCATCACCATTGTCGTCATTATCCTTATAGGAGGAGTGAGAAGGGATATTTTCCAAAAGAGTTCGAGGAAGCCAAGCTTCCTAACTTTGATGGAGAATTTGATCCAGGTGGATATTGGTGGCCACCCGTCTTCCACTTGGACTGCCACCATTGTTTATTTTAGTTTTCCAGTTTCCTTAATTGTAGCACAATTTACTATTTTTAGTAGTTTTTCGTGTCCTAAACTTCTAAATTCGTTTTGAGGCCCTAAATGACGTTTTTTTGGCAATATTGTACCAATGGTTTTCTGTCTAAAAATCGTCTTTTCTATCGTAGTCCTCAGAGGGATCTTTCTAATGGGGTATCATGCACGTCAAATGAAGATAATATGACCAAGTCGCGACCTCGGGAAGTTGGCTATCCAACTAACCCCAACGGAGCCCATAAACTCTTGGTGTTATATCTCCTCGGGTTAGGGTTTTGGTTGTTTAAGGTTTGCTCTTATTGTTCAATAATAAAAATGACCTTGAGCCTTATTGTAATGCAGTTCAGAAGCATGTAGCTACCACATCTCTTCTCAGAGATAAGCTACCATCGCCAGAGCCAGTCTTATTTCCATTCTGTTTGTAAGCATATTTTAGTGTTTGATATTAATTAAATGAAGTGTTATTTCTACTGCATCTTTGTATTTATGGTTATATCTATAATTTTTTGCGTTCCTGTTTAAATCCGGATTAGTAGTATCAAAGCGATATTCTCTTTCTCTATTTTTCTTTGCATGTCCCTAATGAGGTCAGGATATAAGGAGTTAGGGCTTGAACTAGCGGATGAAAAAAAGACGAGGGGGCAGGATATCCTATCAAAATATTGCTTGAAGAAGCCCTCAAGTGACAAAGCAACACAATGATGGACAACTTTGCCCAGATCCTTCAGCGGCTACCCAAGGGTGACACATCTACTTCTGACAGCTACTCTAGAAGCGCCACACCCTTTAAGGTACAAGTTAACTTTGACATTCCCATATTTGAGGGTCAGATAGATGCAGACACTATAGATAAATGGTTAAATCTGCTAAAAGGATATTTTTTCGTTCATGATTTTTCCATCCGGGAAAAGATCACTTTTTCACTTCTCAAGGACTAGTGGGAAACCTACTATGACTAGAAGGATGAAATTACAAACTCATTGTTTTCAGCCGCACCCACTTGGAACTCGTTCCGGGATGCCATCAAGGAGTAGTACTACCCTATCGGGAGCTATGAGGATAAATACATAATGTGGAAAACGCTGCGACAAGGAAGGGACCAAGATGTGCCAGAGTTTACAAATGTTTTTCATACCCTTCGCATGAACTTTGGTATCAAGGATTTTGAGAAGAATTTGGTTCTCAAGTACCACGACTACCTGCTCAGGTACATCCAGGATGAGATAGAATTCCTGGACATCTCCTCGCTCAGCACGACATACTGATATGTCATCAAGAACGAGCAAAAGTTTAAACAGAAGAAGCGAGAATTTGGATTTGTGAATCTGAAACAAGGGAAAGGCTCCCCCAAACCGCAGAACAAAGGACAAATCCAAGGCGAGGTGGCCCAAGACAACCCGCCAAAGCCATAAGTGAAGAATAATGTTGCAAAGCCAAAGAAGGACACGGGAAAGTGGTGTGAGTTCCATAAGAGCTCCACTCAAAACACATGTGAGTGTCGGTCCAAGCAATCGCTGGTGGCTGAGCTAAAGTCTTCGAAATCAGATGCATGTTCCAACTCTGAGTTAGAACCTCGATAAGGGAAATGAAAAATGGAAGTAGATTATTAATGAGGAGCCCAACGCCACCATTGCCACCATGAAGATCCAAAAGGAGGAACCCAAAGATCTAGAGGAGGAGGAGTGCCTCTTCCACTCCCATATGTGGGTAAAGGATTCCCAGCTATAGTTCATTGTGGACAACAGGAGCTAAAAGAATATCATTTCGACAGAGGTCATGAAGTGGCTGGGCTTACCGACCATAGAAAATCCACAACCGTACCCCATCAGGTGGCCTCACCAAGGACAGGATCTTCGTGTGAGCCAGTAGTGCCGCCTTCCATACAACGTCAAGCCCTTCACAGATGAGGTATTATGTGACATTTCTCCCCTTGATGTTTTTCATGTATTATTAGGCCAACGATACTTATGAAAGTGACATGTATTGTATGAGTCAAGGCCTCATGTTGTTATTGTCACTTTGGGAAATAAGCTGTGCAGGATACCGGAGGTAGCACCACCTACCACAATCTCTTTGGTTACTGCAAAACAATGCAGTAAGCTCATTTCCAAAATAGGAAATTTATTTTCCTGATGATACGCCCTCAGGGAAAGAAGAAGACAATGGCCATGACCTCCAGACAGAGCCCCTCCATGTGACAACAACATATGGACAAGGTCGTGGAGGAGTACAAGGACATCTTCACTTCCCCCACAGGGGTGCCTCTACATTGTCAGGTCAAGCACTCCATCGATTTGACCCCAGGTGCGTGCTATCCAATGGACCAATATATTAATGCTCTGTTATGGAGAACGACAAAATCAAGAGGTAGATTCAGGAGTTGTTGCAGAAAGGTCACTTCCGTTCGAGTTCATCACCCTGTGGGAGCCTGATCATGTTGGTATAGAAGAAGGATGGGACTTGGAGACTCTGTATTGACTATCGGTCGCTTAACAAGATCACTGTTCGGAATAGGTACTTGATCCCATAGATTGATGACCTTCTGGACTATGTGAAGGGGGGAAAATATTTCAACAAGATTGACTTGAAATCAGGATAACACTAGGTACCAATCAAACCCTTCGATGTGTGGAAGACTGCCTTCAAATCTAAGGAGGGCCTTTTCGAATGGTTGGTTAGGCCTTTCGGGTTAAAGAATGCTCCTGCAACCTTCATGACGCTAATAGATGACATCTCTTGGCCATTCACCAACTCATTTGTAGTGGTATACTTGGATGACATCCTGATCTTCAGCGAGATTTGGGAAGAGCACCTCCACCACATCTGACAAGTTCTCCAAACACTGCGGAAACAAAAGCTATGTGCCAATTTGGAGAAATGCACTTTTGGCATGACTTGGGTTCAATATCTAGGATACATTATTGATGAACGAGGGGTGCATGTGGATCTAGCCAAGATCCAAGTCATTCGGGATTGGCCAACTCCAACCACTTTGATAGAGCTCTGAAACTTTCTAGGTCTTGCCAATTTCTACCATAGGTTCGTGTTGGGATTCTCTCATATCACTTGTCCATTGAGTCAAGTCACCAAGGAAGGAGAGAAAGAAAAAATATTTTGGTCTGAATCTCAACAGAAGGAATTCATTGAGTTGAAACATCACCTCTTCCCTATACTAGTGCTCACATTACCAAACTTGCAACAACCATTTGAGATTGAGACAGATGCCTCTGACTATGCTATTGGGGCAGTCCTTACTCAACAGGGGCATCAAGTGGCATATCACAGTGAGACACTTTCACACACAGTCTAGAAGTATCCCACTTATGACAAAGAGATGTATTCCATTTTGCATGCCTGCCGACAATGGAACCATTACATTTTGGGGAAGGAAATGGTCATCCACACAAACCACGAGCCACTGTAGTTCATACAGATGCAAGGGAAGTTGCAGAATGATCGCCATCAAAAGTGGTCCACATACCTATAGAAGTTCCATTTGAATATCAAGTATAAGAAGGGCATAACTAATAATGTTGTTGATTGCCTCAACCGACCACCGATCATGGCGTTAACCACCATGCTCAACTCTTGTGGGAATGAGACTTCCAATTGGCCACTTCTCTACAAAAGTGACCTAGAATTCAGCCACACATACCAGATGCTCTTAGAGGGTCAGCAAGTTCCAGATTTCACCTCCAGGATGCCCTATTATGCCACCTGGGACACCTTTGTGTTCCTTCAAGCGAGTGTGCCAAGATGATTTGGGAAGCACACTATAGTTGGGCCGTTGGGCATTTCGGGCTCGAGAAAACGATGGTAGTATTGCAGAAGTATTTCTATTGGCTGAATCTTCGACAGGATGTCAGGAAGTACATTATATCTTGCACTGCTTGCACCATTGCCAAACCAACCATCAAGAAGCAAGGCCTCTATACTCCTCTACCTACCCCTAGTCGACCTTGGGAATCCATCTCCATGGATTACATGTTGGGCCTTCCTTCTACTAAGCATGGAAACGACTGCGTTTTTGTGTTCATTGATAGATTCTTAAAGATGGCCATTATGGTTGCCTACAAGAATAATATCACAGCGGAAGCCACTGCTAAACTCTTCTTTGAATGAGCGTGGGTACACTTTGGGATCCCACAGTCTATCATCTCAGGTCGAGACAACACGTTCCTCAGTACATTTTGGTCTAGTCTCTGGTCGATGCTGGACACCAAGCTCACTAAGTCCACAACTTTCTATCCCCAAACTGATGGTCAGATGGAGGTCGTCAACAGGATGATCATACACATTCTACGCATGTACAACTTAAAGCATCCACGCACATGGGATGAGAACCTCCCCTATATCTAACACAACTATAACCGGGCTTTCCACAGCTCGACTGGCCACAACCCTTTTCAGGTGGGCTTGGGATTCCAGCCACTATGTCCCATTGATGTGGCCATGCCATTTGCAACTACTCAGGAAGATTCGAACCATGTCCAGTCTAAAATTTATAAGGAAAACAACTTCCACTACAAGAAAAAAGGTCATTGGTGAGGGTCATGCTTGTGATGGACCTTTAAGGTCTATCACCAATGTCACATATGGTGACGGTCTTTAAAAAGGTGTTGTTGTAAGTGTATATAGTGATGGTCCTTTAAGGTTTGTCACCAAATCCATTTTCAATGACACTTTTGGTGAGGGTTGTTAAAGGCCCGTCACTAATTCTCTCTTTGGTGACACTTTTGGTGAGTGTCTTTAAAGGCCCATCACTAATTCTCTCTTTGGTGACACTTCTAGTGATGATCTTTTATTGACCATCATCAATGATATTTTTTGTTACTTTTGGTGACGGTCAATAAATGTTTGTCATCATTGATCATTCCAATGAGATTTTGATGATGCTTCATGCCCGTGACAGACCTTTAAGGTCTCTCACCAATGTCACATATGGTGACGGTCTTTAAAAATCGTTGTTGTAAGTGTATATAGTGATGGTCCTTTAAGGTTTGTCACCAAAGCCATTTTCAATGACACTTTTGGTGAGGGTCGTTAAAGGTTCGTCACTAATTCTCTCTTTGGTGACACTTTTGGTGAGGGTCGTTAAAGATCCATCACTAATTCTCTCTTTAGTGACACTTCTATTGATGATCTTTTATTGACCCTCACCAATGCTCTTTTTGGTTACTTTTGGCGATGATCAAAAAATGTTCGTCATCATTGATCATTCCAATGTGTTCTTGATGACGCTATGTACCTCTTACTATATTTTTTGTCAAAAGATAACTATTTAAGACCATTTTTGTGGAGTCTTTTTTGTTATGTGTCCAAGGTCATAGTGGTTATAATAGTCAGCGAACTTGTTAAGAAATAATTAGTGTGTATAATGTCCCTCAAGTCATAAGAATATATTTTTCCTATGAGTCAACACATGATTCATCTCTATTAGGTTTATTATCTAGCAAATTTCCTTTAAATAAAGTTCCACTAGTGTGTGTAGGAACTATATTATTTAATACATAATCAAGCTCTGTCAATTCTATTAATGAGATAGACCTAGTACTCCTCAATACTCATGGCACACCCTAACATGCTTTCGAACAATACACTAACATTCATTGGCACCTCACATGTCTTGGAACATCTTTGTACCTAGAACATATTGCCATGAGTAGGACACCAAAGCACATGTTGGCATGCCCTAGAATAGCATAGCACTCCCCTATCATGTGTTGGCATGCCCTATAGTCCCTAACATGCCCTGGAACACCTTGGAATAATATTGCATTGAAAAACATTATCACTTGGTACACATTGGCACTTAGCATGTATTGGAACATATTATTAGTGTTCCTAGCATGCCCCTTTTGAAAAAGATAAAGTTAGGACTTATTAACCCTCTTATGTGCTCATTTCCTTGCATTTTAGCTTGGTTATTACTTTTGTTGCCTTGAAACTCCTTGACGCATATTGGCATACTCTGGCACCCTGCACATCCTAGCATGTCTTAGCACTTGGCATGCCTTGGCACTATTTGGCACATGTTAGCACACCCTGGAACTACCTAGCACACTCTAGCACTTCTTGACATTCCTTGGCATGCCTTACCCATGCTTAGCATACCTTGTCAATCCCTCCTTGGCATGCCAGCTAGCACTCATTGACACTCCCCGACACACCCTCATATTCATTCACTTCCATGTATTTTGACCTAGTGCTCCCTTGTGTTGTCCTAGTACTCCCTAACACTCCTCAGCATGCATTGGCACTCTCTAGCACACCTTAGCACTCTTAGATATGCTCTGCCACTTCATAACATGTATCACACTCCCTTATGCACATTGGCACTTGGCATGCGTTGGCACTTGGAAAGTCTTATCATGTTTGGCATGTGTTGAGATGACTTGGTATGCTTTGGCATGGTTTAATATTAAAGTTATTTGAGATCGATTATTGGAAACTAGATGAGAAGAAATGAAGTAAGATTTTGCACTTAAAATGCATTGACACTTGGCACTTGGCACCTATTGGCACCTAGTGTTGATGTGACTAACATACCCCTTATGGAAAAGGTAAATTGATGACTTATTAACCATATTATGTGATCATTTCCTTGCATTTTAGCTTGGTTATTCCTTTTTTTGGCTTGAAACTCCTTGACGCATATTGGCATACTCTGGCACCCTGCACATCATATCATGTCTTAGCACCTGCCATGCCTTGGCACTATTTGACACATGTTAGCACACCCGGGAACTACCTAGCACAATCTAGCACTTCTTGACATTCCCTGATATTCCCTGGCATGCCTTACCCATGCTTAGCATACCTTGTCACTCCCTCCTTGGAATGACAACTAGCACTCATTGACACTCCCTAACACACCCTCATATTCATTCACTACCATGCATTTTGACCTAGTGCTCCCTTGTGTTGTCCTAGTACTCCCTAACACTCCTCAGCATGCATTGGCACTCTCTAGCAGACCTTAACACTCTTTGATATGCTCTTCCACTTCATAGCATGCATCACACTCCCTGTCGCACATTGGCACTTGGCACGTGTTGGCACTTGGCAAGTCTTAACATGTTTGGCATGCGTTGAGATGACTTAGTATGCTTTGGCATGTTTTAATATTAAAGTTATTTGAGATCAATTATTGGAAACTAGATGAGAATAAACAGAGGGAGATTTGGCACTTAGAATGCATTGACACTTGGCACTTGCCACCTAGTGTTGGTGTGCCTAGCATGCCCCTCATGGAAAAGGTAAATTGATGACTTATTAAGCCTATTATGTGCTCATTTCCTTGTAGTTTAACTTGTTCCTCCATTTGGTTTCCTTGAAAGTCCTTGGCATGCATTTTCACACACTTGTACATCTTGGCATGCCTTAGCATTTGGCACATCTTAGCTTGTTTGAAATGTCTTCATACTATCTGGCACATGGTAGCATGCCCTAGCATTCCCTAACACACTTTGGCAGTCATGAACTCACAACTAGCATTACATTTTTCCATGACTTGGGAACCTTACATTCAATAGAACACCTTGGAACTCCCTAGTTGTCATGCCCTCTGTTATCCTCCACAATGTCCCATGCTGATGAGGAGATTGATAGAGGTAACCACAGACCAAGCTTTTAGTTTGGTAGCTAGCCCTACCAAACCAGAGAGGGTTCTCCCTATGAAATCACAACCAAGAGATGACTGGAATGTAAAGGATTTTAGGCTAGATAGTTGGGCTCAGTTGGGTTTTGGAAAATTTAGGCTCATCATGTTTGCTTGATGACCCCACCTCCATGGGTTGTACTGACATGGTTTGGTGTTGGCTTGGTGAAGTGGTTATATGTGTTTTCAAGGCTGCCTCAATGAAGGTGTCCGATGTCATGTTCTTCTCTTTCAACTGATGGAGTACTATAACCTTTACCAGGCTATGGTGAAAGAGGCTGGGATAATGCACTTTGCCTTTCAATTGCACCCTTTTAGACATTTTGGTTAGGCTCCTATACATGGAGCTGGACAAATTTAGAGACTTGGTAGCTGTAAAGCGCATGAGCAGTCTTATGTGGTATTGATATAGCCTAGAAAATCTACCCTCACATGTCAATAAATTCATGACAACCTTCATAAATGGTGCATATCTCTTCAACAAGTATTTGAATGGGAAAACATGTGAGTGAGCTCCTTTGTATTGTTGTTTCAAGTAGGGTTTGTAATCTTCTAGGTCTAGGTCCATTCCTTTGAACTAGTTTTCACCCTAGTTTGGCATGCCTGTAGCTTGAGAGATTACATCCACTGAAAACATGAAATCAGTCCCTGCAATGGTGATCTTGTCTTCCTTCAAGGTGAGGGCAAATATACCTGTGATATGGTCATGGTAGCCTACTTCCTGCACTCTTTGACAAAACCCTAAACAATTGACATCTTCAAAGAATTTCATGACAAATGGGGAGGAGGTTATTTCATTACAATTAGAGGGCTCAAACCTCAGTATCTTCCCCCCAGTATCTTTAGACCAAAAGAATTGATGCTATTCATCTTTGGAGTAAATTGAGTATGATTTACTTGAGATTGGTTGTGGCTTCTATTCATCCTTGGAATAAATTGAGTCTGATTTACCTAGTGATCTACTTTATGCCTTTGCTGACGATTGTCATATTGTTCACTGGTCTTTGTTGCATCAAGATAGATTTTAGTGCAAGTTGACGACTTCCGTGATTGAGATGCTTCTTCAGTATATGCAAGACCTGTCTTTATCAGAGGAGAATGTTGTACTTTGATAATTTCATCTAAGGTTTCTGATCCTTTAGCAAATCTAATATTGAGAGATTTCGTTTTCTTAAGATCCTTTCTTATACCCACAATTTCACATTCTAGTTTTTGTGTTTTTCTTTTTCAACAATTTGGTATGTCAAGGTATCTACAATATTCTTTTCTTCTAAATAGATTTTGAGTTTAGAAATTTCTTCATGAAGGTCGTCTTCTTCTAAAGCATCCCAAAAATTATCATCGTCATAAGCCATTAGAAGTCTATAGTCAGTACTATTTCATTTTCATCACTATTTGATAAACCATCGCTATCTTCATGAGTATAGTAACTTCTTTTATTTACAACTTGTTTTCTATTCCATTTTGCATGTTCCTTCTCTTTTTCATGTTTATCTTTATGAGGACATTTGGCAGCATAATGACCTACTCTGCCACAAGCAAAGCATTTGAAGGGTAGCTTACCTCTAAATCTTCTGGGACCCTGTTGAAGCTTCTTGACAAAGTTTACCTCATCTTCTTCTTCTGAAATATGTCCTGATTCATTGTGTTCTTCCTTTCCTTTCGCTGAAGCTTTAAATGCAGCTTCTCTCATCTTTGATGGACCTCCTTTTCTCATCTCAAAGGCAGTTAAGATTCCGTGAAGCTGTGTCATAGTGATAGTCTGCAGATCCTATTTTTCTTCTATGACATACACTTTTGATTCAAATTTAGTAGACAAGGATCTCAAAACTTTCTCAACTAAGGTAAATTCATTTATATCTTCACCCAGATTCTTCATACAATTAACAACCTCATCTATACGTAAGTAGTAACTAGCTATACTTTCATCACTGTGCATCTTAAGAGTTTCATATTGAATTTGGAGAGTTTGAAGTTTAGCACGTTTTACCTGAGAGTCTCCTTCATAGCTCAGAATGTTTTTGTCCCATATTTCTTTGGCTGATTTGAGCTGCATGACTCTGACAAAATCTGATTGTGACAGACTTCCCAATAAGGTATTAACAGCTCTTGCATTGGTTTCATATTCCCTCTTATCTGCTGTATTTGTAAGAATTGTTGTTGGAAATGTATATCCTCCTTCCATAATTTCCTAGACATCCGTTCCGAGTGATTGTAGATAGGCAGTGGTTCTTATTTTCCAATAAACAAAGTTGCTCCCATCAAAGATTAGTGGTCTAATGAATCCCACGCTTTCTTGATTACTCATGATGATGGATCTCCCTTCAAGCGATCAAGATTCTTCTATAAGGGCCTACTCTGATACCAATTGTTGGAAATAATACTAAGAAGGGTGTGAATCAGTATTATCAGATCAATAATTTAATTTCCTAAACAATTTATATACGCTACTTTAGCTAAGTGAACTAGCGTGTACACGTGACTGTACTTAAAACAACAAGCATATATGCAGAGAAATTTTGATTTTGACAGTTTATCTTGTATTGAACTTTAACCAGTATATCAAAGATGTATTAGATAGTGCAGTAAAAGCAGAATAAAGCATCACACATAAGAAACACACATGAACACCAATATATAATGTGGAAACCAAATGTGGGTAAAAACCACATGTTGTTGATATCTCTTTCTTCTGTTAATAAAAAGAAAATTTGTTTACAATCTTGTATTGGTGTAGACTCATACTAGTACACAGGAACCCACCTGCAGAAGGCTATAACCTTCTCTCATTCTCCAGCTACTATTGGAAGGGAGCTACAACCCCCTAGCTCTTGTACTAGCCAATATGTTTACTAGTGCATAGGTTCTAGCCTACATAAAACTCCACTCTTCTACCAGGGACCACGTTTTATGAATTTTCAGACTGGATACTCCTGGAACACAACACCACAATCCGAAGGCCACGTTTCATTCAATTTTCATACTAGACCCATAAACAACATCATAACTGCAAAACAATCATCAAGTACATCTGCATCAACCAATCAGTGAAACTCAATCACCATAACCTGAATCTAATCATTCAGAACACTGTCACCAGAATACAGTCACCAGAACCCAAAACAAAACCCAGAACTCTGCAACAGTAAACAGAAACAACTGAAACATATTGCATAAGGTATACACTACTTCCATGTGTCGAACTAGCATGTATACGCGCTTTTATCAAAGCCAACCAGTGTACACATCTGTAAATATTAATTCATAATTTTGCAGCTATTCCAAACTTCAATTATACCCAGATCATAACATTTACAGAATAACACATGTGTTAGTATTTAGATCTAGACTATACAAGATAAAACCACATAATGATAATTCATCTCAAGTCTTAAGATCTCAATCCATCATTAGATCTCATCCCTCATCAACCGCTAAGGTTCATTCTTGGTTCAGATCAAGCAAAGCACCATAAGACAATAACCTGCATACTAGATGTCACACTTCATCATATATTCGATACTTGCACACATTGGCCTATCTTCTCCTCCTTATATAGTTTTAGGCCTTTCTCAATACCATAGATCAAAACCACTTAGTACCAATACCTTGGACCAAATACCTAGGGTCAATACCACGGACCAAATACTTTGGACCAATACCATGGATCAAAATACCTTGGACCAAATACCTCGGACCAAAAACTTAGTTTTCCAACATATACACGCGTTTCCTTCTGTGAAAGTGCGTGTGTACATATACGCTACTTGTGTTCAGTGAACTTGCGTGTATACGCAACTTGGTTAAGGTGAACCTGTGTATACCTCTCTTTCTTCATTCTCTATATTATGATCTGTAATTCTTTGTTGTTGACATGCTACACCATGATCTTTCATCTAAGTGAGTTGCCATCAAGGACAACACCTGTATCATAATGCCAACAATTCCAACTCTAAATCAGAACCCGATAAGGGGAATGGAAAAGGGAATAAGATCATTGATGCAGAGCTTAATGCCACCGTGGCTACAACCAAGATCCAAAAGATTGAGCCTGAAGATCCAAAGGAGGGAGAACACCTCTTCCAATCATAAATGTGGGTGACAGGTTCTCCATTGTAGTTCATTGTCAACATCGAGAGCCAAAAGAACCTTATTTCATCTGAGGTTGTGAAGTAGTTGGGCCTACACATCCATAGTCATACACCATTGGGTGGCTTCACTAAGGACAATATCTCTGCTTCGGCCAACAGTGTCGCCTTCCCTATAACATCAAGCCCTTCACGAATGAGGTATTATATGATGTTTCTCCTCTTGAAGTTTGTGATGTATTATTAGGACACCAATACTTGTGGAAGAGACATCATGTATATCGGTCTAGACCTCGCTCTATGATTATTACTTCGTCCAATAATTTGTAGAGGATACCAAAAGTAGCCCCGCCTACTACAATCTCTTCGATCACTGCAAATCAATGGAGTAAGATCATTTCCCAGACCATGAAATACTTTTTCCTTATGATTCGCCCTTAGGGAAAGAAGAAGGTTGTGGCCATGGACTCTAGGTAGGGCTCCTCTGCATAGCAACAACAGATGGACAAGTTCGTGGAGGAGTACAGGGATATTTTTTCCTCACCTACAGGGGTACCTTTGCACTGTCAAGCCAAACACTCCATCAATCTCACCCCAGGTGCGTTGGTGCCAAATGAACCGATCTATCGACACTCTATTCGGGAGAATGATGAGATCAAGAGGAAGATTTAGGAACTTTTCTAGAAATGGCACATCTGGCAAAGCTCATCATCGTGTGGGAGCACAATTATATTTTTACCAAATACGGATGGGACCTGGAGACTCTGCATTGACTATCGGGCACTAAACAAGATCACAGTCCAGAATAGTTATCCAATCATGTAGATTGATGACCTTATGGACAAACTCAAGGGGTCCAAATATTTCAGCAAGATCGACTTGAATTCAAGTTATCACCAGGTGCCTATCAAACCCTCCAATGTGTGGAATACTGCATTTAAATCCAAGGAGGGCATTTTCAAATAGTTGGTCATGCTGTTCAGATTGACGAATGCACCTGCAACCTTCATGAGACTAATGGACGATATTTTGTGACCCTTCACCAATTCATTCATGGTGGGGTATTTAGATGATATCTTGATCTTCAGCCAAAGTTGGTAAGAGCACCTCCACCATATTCGACAGGTCCTTCAAACCCTGCGACAACACAAGTTGTGTGCAAACTTGGAGAAATGCAATTTTGGCCAGACCTAGGTTCAATATTTTTGGGATATCATTGATAAGTAGGGTGTACATGTGTACCCAACTAAGATACAAGTCATTTGGTATTGGTCAGCCCCGACCACTCTAGTAGAGCTCCACATCTTTTTGGGTCTTGCCAATTTCTACTGCATGTTCGTGTTGGGGTTCTCTCATATCACTTGGCATTGAAGCCAGGTCACCAAGGATGGAGCGAAAGAAAAGTTTTTTTGTCTGAAACCCACGAACAAGCATTTACCAAGTTGAAGCATCGCCTCTACTCTACAACAGTGCTCACATTACCAGACCCGCAACAACCATTTGGGATGAGACAAAAACCTTCGACTATGCTATTGGTGTGGTTCTTACTTAGCATGGGCATCCATTGGATTACCACAGTGAGACACTTTTAGACACAGTCCAACAATATCCCACTTATGACAAAGAAATGTATTCCATTGTGCAAGCTTGTTGTCAATGGAAGAATTACATTCTAGGGAAGGAAATTTTCATCCACACAGACCACTGACCCTTGTAGTTCATACAAACACAAGGAAGTTGCAGAATAACCACCCTCTTTGTATCCATAGGCCCATGCGACATTATCTTGGTTAAGATCCAACCAAACTAGCCTAACAAAATAACTATTTTTTCCCTTCTTTCAAAACATTTAGTTTTCTTTCTCATCTTTGAACCTCTTCTAGATTTAAAAAACTCAATTTTAAGTAGTGGGTCACTATTGGAGGGGACTTATATCACCTCTCCATGATTATATACTTGGAATAATTACCATCCAAACCTACTAGCCCTTTCAAATAAAATCCTTCATTGCTTGATGATCCCTCTCTTCATGAAACCATGAAACTTCAATGGATCCCTTTCTCCCCAACTCTATCTGAATCTCCTCCTATATAGTTTCAGGAAAATATGAAGAGAACCAAGACCACCATATCAAGGTGGGAAAAAATATGAAGGATTGACGAATACAAAACCTTGGATGATGTCGTCTCTAAGTAAAAATATTCTATTGAGTTAATCTCTTGAAGGGAGCTATCGAAATACCATAGAACCTACATCAAATTACTAGAGGAAAAAGGGAGGAAATTTATCCATAATAGGGAAAAATAATAGAGAATGAAAAGTAGGACACTTTGGTTACAATTTAGGTATGAAAATGAAAAATATTTCCATCTAATTTCCAATCATTTGAACATCAAAACCATCCGGGGAATTAAAAAAACCAATGGATCAATGATCATGTCTTTCTAATAGAGTTGTGCATGGGGTTGTAATAATTTAAAGAAATCTTCTTATGAGATAACAAAGAAACCATAGGAAATATCTTTGATATATGTAGGCTCTTTCAAAGATATTTCACTGAAGAAGATAATGATTTTTTGGAGGTTAAATTCATTAAGGTGGAACATAGAAAGGTCTTGCACAATTTCCAAAAGTGATATTCCATGTCTAGATGGTCTTCCCATTGAATTATATCTATAATGTTATATATTTCTTAAGGGAGGATGTATTCTCGCTCCTCTCAACTCAACCTTCATAGCATTGATCCCCAATTCATACAAGGTTGATTCCTTCAATATATTCAAACCAATCTCCCTTAACAAGTCTTTTTACAAAATTATTTCCAAGGAAATGCCCCTTTGCTTCAAAGAGGTCTTCTCAAACAACATCGCCCAAGAACAATTTAGTTTTCTAGAAGGTAGACAAATCCATGAGGTGATTGGTATAGCCCAAGAATTCATGCACTCCATTAACACAAAACTGCAAAGACTTATTCCATATTAGATGGACCTGTCAAAATATTTCAATGGATTTAGATGGATATATATCAAGTCATACATCTAAATTTCATCATGCATTTGTCACTTGGATTATGAGTTGCATAACCTCTCCTTCCTTTGGACTTCTTATCAACAAAGCCACCTCACCATTTTTCCATAGATAAAGAAGCCTAGGGCATGGATGCCCTCTTTCCTCACTTATCTTTCTCTGTGTTGCATAGATTCTAAGAAAGATCATATATAATTCGAGATTCATAGGTAGTTTCAAAGGAATCTCACCTGCTCCATATTGGTCTCTTACTCATCTTCTGTTTGTCGACAACATTCCTATTTTTTCTGATGTCTCTTTGGAACATTGGAATTCCATAAAATATATCTTGGAAAAATTTTCATTTGACATCATAATGCTTGTAAATCATACCAAATCAAACATCATAGGTTGGTGTCTTAACAGGAGGGATAAAGATCCCCTAAAGGATATTTTCTCCTTAGTTATTTATGATATTAAAAAAAGAGTAAATTACTTGGATTTAGTCTTAAAGCTAATAGCTACATAAAATATAACTAGAAGTGGCTCTTGGAAAAGGTTGAAAAATGAATCAAAACCTACTCCAATATAATCCTATCCAAGGTTGATAGGTTGCTTTTATGCAAGTTAGTAATTGAATATATTTCAATTTGTTGGGCTTCCTTGGCATGGATCCTTCTAGGTATGCTACACAGGATAAAGCAATTGTCCCGAAGATTATTATGGTTTGGGAAAGATCGAAGAATTTCATATTTTATGTTCTCATTTCACGGTAATTCAATTTTTGTGGACATCATCATGCATCAAGCTCCATTGCACTTTTTATTTGCGTGATGTATAAGACAGTCAAAGTAACCATTTTTCAATTTCCCTTCATTTAGATAGAACTAAGTATGATTCATATTGATGGCCATGGCATACCATTCGCCATCACTGCTCCATCCCTCATCTTCCTTCTCCTCCTCTTCATCATATATTCCATATGAGGGCCCATCAAACGAAGTGGTAACCTTATAGTTTTCGAAGAAATTAACTATAGAATCAAGAAAATTACTAAAAGAATAAAACACACAAGTTCTTAGCCATTCTAGCTTATTGTTTAAAGTTGTCATTAAATAAGGACATGTATGCATGCTATTGCATTCATTTGATATAGCATTTGTCAAAGTTCCATTGAAATAACAATCAATGTTACTGATGATACCATGAAAGGAACAACTTGTGTAGGAATTTGGGGGTGCGGTTATTTTTAAGACCTTTCCATAAATAAGGATTTGATGATATTCATTCGTAATCTTTTGTGTTTGCACAAAAGTATTTTTAGCTCTTCTTGCATTGTTTTCCAACCAAGATTTGATGCAATTGTTCATATTGTCCTTATCCACGATCAATGGAAAATGATCGCTAACCTAATATCAAATTCAATTTTTAGAAAATAGATTCAATATTCTGAAAAATATGTGCAGTAATAGGATAGGATAGTGGAGAGTTGATGACTCAAATTCCAACATATCTCTTCTAAATTCTAAACAAATTCAGCAAAAAAAATATAGAAAAATTTTTATTAAACATGTAACAAATATAATATTTCACTTATATAACAAATACAATGTTTCCCCAATTATTATGATTTCTGAATAACAACACAACCACAAATAATACCATGAACTCAAACAAAGAAAACTTCTATGTGTTCAAATCTTACATTAATGTTGTTTTTGTAACAACCCCTCATTTATTTTCCATGTAAATAAAATAAGACCAAGGTCATGGGACACATATTCCAAGTTGAATGGTGGGAAAACATTATAGTCAACATCACTTGAAGTTTATTAATGGGTATGGAAATTGGAAACGTCATTAGAAAAGGAAAATAGGCAATAAATGACATTTACTTAAGGAAATAAAGGAGATAGGAGAACAAGGAAATGAGGAGACACAAATATGCATGGAAGGTAAATTTGGGTAAATTAGAGAGAATATGAAGCAAAATGAAAGAAAAAGGAAAAAGGAAATGAAGAGACAAAATATCAATGATAAAAAGGCACCTGAGAAACAATTGACAACTATTGCTCAGTTTTCTATTAGTTTCATAGACTAAACTCCAAGAGGAGAGGAAGAACACTTGGACACAAGAAAACAATCAAGAAATAAAAGGATAAGAAAAATAAAAGTGAAGGAGTGTAAGGAGAAGTTTGGATCAACAACTACAACTGGAATCCACTGCAGGTAAAAGGTTGCATCTATGATTTCACTGGTGATATTATATGCATGGTACTTGCATGTGGTTCTTTGTTTATTTTGTTTTCAATGGTATCATATTTTCCTTGGTTGACAGTGGTTTCATCATTGCCTTGAAATTTTGTGGATAACCGTGATGTAGTGGGTTCTCTATTTTGATTTAACGATGGACAGTTAGTAGACTTGGATCCTGGTTCAGGTGGTCTTAGGAAAATTCCCAAGGTTCAAGGTTGGATATGGGATTTCTCATGGAACTCTTGATGGATGGGTAGATATAGGAAAATTTCTCTAGAGCTAGAAATGAAGTCAGAGGCATCCAAACTTGAGTCCATGTTAGTGATTTCTAGACTAGTTTAGGTGAAATCACTGTGGCTGAGGGTTGAGGTGGTTTGGCCTCTGGAAGTCCTCACTAGTTCTATTTTGGGTAACCCATATGATTCCACATTCATTCTTTGAATATGGCGTGAGGGTGATTGGTTAAAATAAATATTTTGGTTCAACCAATTTATGGTCGGGTGTTACATTGAAGTCCCTGGCTTGGTTAGCATTTGCATATGATAATATAGGATATTTTCCTATTGTGATATATGAGCACTTGTACTGGTTAATATGTTGATTTTATGGTTAGTTTTTCATGGATTCTATTCTAGTTATATGTTGGTTATATGCGTATTTATATGATGTGCTCTTACTATGGATCTTGTCATGATTTGATAAGTTATTAAAAGATTGATTAATGCATGGGATAACAAGTTTTGTTGTTCAATATTTTTATTGATTATTGATTTCTTAGAAATGCTATCATCATAGACATCATTTTGGAAACTTTTGGGTATTTCTGGGCAGTGACCTAAAGTACACCCCTTAAAATGTGGTACAGATCTCGCAACTGTTGACACATAACAGAGGAATTTTGGTCATAACCTCATGGAGATAGGCTTATAGGTGTGGTTGGAGCCTCATAACCATATGAATGTTGTGTTGTAGGTGCGATTGGGGTGTTAGGCTTGTGAAAAAAAAGTTTTAGCATAAGATCTTATCATCAGAGGTTGTGTACTAACTTTTGTGTGATCTAGTGTTCCTGAGAGGTATCAGTAAGCTTCTGGTTTGTAGGCCCTACTTCCATAACTAGAACTTGGAGGTAGGGTCATATCAAAGTGGCACTCAACTCATGGTTACCATGGAGAGCTTTTAAAAGTGGGTAAATGTGAGAGGGGGCATTACATAGTGGTATCAAATCTAGGTTGTAACATTGGACCTTAGGGTAAATGCATATTGTTATGCATGCATTCCAGTTGTCTATGTGTTCATCATACATGCATGCTGGTTATTTCTTGTTATGGCTATGGTTATGATTTTAATGTATAAGTTGGTATGCTTGTGACATTATATCATGCTAATCTAGACTAAATTGTGCAAATACAATAACATCCCATGAGATACATTGAGGTATGATTTGGATTATGATTTCTATTTCGTTATCTAACATGGTGTCATTGCATGAAATAGAAGATTAGAGATGAAGAGAATAATGGTGGACTACAGTTCACATGACTCCTCTTACACGCCTAATGTGAAATCAATAGAATGGTAAAGGTTAGTTGGGCAGCAGGGAGAAGAGTGTTCTCTTGATCTAGTAGATACACTAAGGAGTATGAGGGAAAATATTTGAACTTGCAAGGAAAATAATAACAAGTTGATTGAGGCCCCAGAAATACTTGCAAGGGCTCAAGAAAAGAAAGCAGAAGTCAATGTAGTATCCTTCATAACCTTTTACATTTTCAGAAGTAGGGATAGTTGGGGGTCAACCATGGACAAGAAGAAAGGACTAATGGGGCATATGGAAGCAGGTCTTAGAGAAGGCATATGATGGACAAAGATGATACAGTCAGAGGTGGAAGATATTTGGATAAACTTGAGAGGAGTGATAGTACTTGTGGATTCTAACCTAACTCTAGTTCCAGGAGACATCATCACCATCGTCGTCATTATCCTTATAGGAGGAGTGAGAAGGGATATTTTCCAAAAGAGTTCGAGGAAGCCAAGCTTCCTAACTTTGATGGAGAATTTGATCCAGGTGGATATTGGTGGCCACCCGCCTTCCACTTGGACTGCCACCATTGTTTATTTTAGTTTTCCAGTTTCCTTAATTGTAGCACAATTTACTATTTTTAGTAGTTTTTCGTGTCCTAAACTTCTAAATTCGTTTTGAGGCCCTAAATGACGTTTTTTTGGCAATATTGTACCAATGGTTTTTTGTCTAAAAATCATCTTTTCTATCGTAGTCCTCAGAGGGATCTTTCTAATGGGGTATCATGCACGTCAAATGAAGATAATATGACCAAGTCGCGACCTCGGGAAGTTGGCTATCCAACTAACCCCAACGGAGCCCATAAACTCTTGGTGTTATATCTCCTCGGGTTAGGGTTTTGGTTGTTTAAGGTTTGCTCTTATTGTTCAATAATAAAAGTGACCTTGAGCCTTATTGTAACGCAGTTCAGAAGCATGTAGCTACCACATCTCTTCTCAGAGATAAGCTACCATCGCCAGAGCCAGTCTTATTTCCATTCTGTTTGTAAGCATGTTTTAATGTTTGATATTAATTAAATGAAGTGTTATTTCTACTGCATCTTTGTATTTATGGTTATATCTATAATTTGTTGCGTTCCTGTTTAAATCCGGATTAGTAGTATCAAAGCGGTATTCTCTTTCTCTGTTTTTCTTTGCATGTCCCTAATGAGGTCAGGATATAAGGAGTTAGGGCTTGAACTAGTGGATGAAAAAAAGACGAGGGGGCAGGATATCCTATCAAAATATTGCTTGAAGAAGCCCTCAAGTGACAAAGCAACACAATGATGGACAACTTTGCCCAGATCCTTCAGCGGCTACCCAAGGGTGACACATCTACTTCTGACAGCTACTCTAGAAGCGCCACACCCTTTAAGGTACAAGTTAACTTTGACATTCCCATATTTGAGGGTCAGATAGATGCAGACACTATAGATAAATGGTTAAATCTGCTAAAAGGATATTTTTCCGTTCATGATTTTTCCATCCGGGAAAAGATCACTTTTTCACTTCTCAAGGACTAGTGGGAAACCTACTATGACTAGAAGGATGAAATTACAAACTCATTGTTTTCAGCCGCACCCACTTGGAACTCGTTCCGGGATGCCATCAAGGACCAGTACTACCCTATCGGGAGCTATGAGGATAAATACATAATGTGGAAAATGCTGCGACAAGGAAGGGACCAAGATGTGCCAGAGTTTACAAATATTTTTCATACCCTTCGCATGAACTTTGGTATCAAGGATTTTGAGAAGAATTTGGTTCTCAAGTACCACGACTACCTGCTCAGGTACATCCAGGATGAGATAGAATTCCTGGACATCTCCTCACTCGGCACGACATACTGATATGTCATCAAGAACGAGCAAAAGTTTAAGCAGAAGAAGCGAGAATTTGGATTTGTGAATCTGAAGCAAGGGAAAGGTTCCCCCAAACCGCAGAACAAAGGACAAATCCAAGGCGAGGTGGCCCAAGACAACCCGCCAAAGCCATAAGTGAAGAATAATGTTGCAAAGCCAAAGAAGGACACGGGAAAGTGGTGTGAGTTCCATAAGAGCTCCACTCAAAACACATGTGAGTGTCGGTCCAAGCAATCGCTGGTGGCTGAGCTAAAGTCTTCGAAATCAGATGCATGTTCCAACTCTGAGTTAGAACCTCGATAAGGGAAATGAAAAATGGAAGTAGATTATTAATGAGGAGCCCAACGCCACCATTACCACCATGAAGATCCAAAAGGAGGAACCCAAAGATCTAGAGGAGGAGGAGTGCCTCTTCCACTCCCATATGTGGGTAAAGGATTCCCAGCTATAGTTCATTGTGGACAACAGGAGCTAAAAGAATCTCATTTAGACAGAGGTCATGAAGTGGCTGGGCTTACCGACCATAGAAAATCCACAACCGTACCCCATCAGGTGGCCTCACCAAGGACAGGATCTTCGTGTGAGCCAGTAGTGCCGCCTTCCATACAACGTCAAGCCCTTCACAGATGAGGTATTATGTGACGTTTCTCCCCTTGATGTTTGTCATGTATTATTAGGCCAACGATACTTATGAAAGTGACATGTATTGTACGAGTCAAGGCCTCATGTTGTTATTGTCACTTTGGGAAATAAGCTGTACAGGATACCGGAGGTAGCACCACCTACCACAATCTCTTTGGTTACTGCAAAACAATGCAACAAGCTCATTTCCAAAATAGGAAATTTATTTTCCTGATGATACGCCCTCAGGGAAAGAAGAAGACAATGGCCATGACCTCCAGACAGAGCCCCTCCATGTGACAACAACATATGGACAAGGTCGTGGAGGAGTACAAGGACATCTTCACTTCCCCCACAGGGGTGCCTCTACATTGTCAGGTCAAGCACTCCATCGATTTGACCCCAGGTGCGTGCTATCCAATGGACCAATATATCAATGCTCTGTTATGGAGAACGACAAAATCAAGAGGTAGATTCAGGAGTTGTTGCAGAAAGGTCACTTCCGTTCGAGTTCATCACCCTGTGGGAGCCTGATCATGTTGGTGTAGAAGAAGGATGGGACTTGGAGACTCTGTATTGACTATCGGGCGCTTAACAAGATCATTGTTCGGAATAGGTACCTGATCCCATAGATTGATGACCTTCTGGACTATGTGAAGGGGGGAAAATATTTCAACAAGATTGACTTGAAATCAGGATAACACTAGGTACCAATCAAACCCTTCGATGTGTGGAAGACTGCCTTCAAATCTAAGGAGGGCCTTTTCGAATGGTTGGTTAGGCCTTTCGGGTTGAAGAATGCTCCTGCAACCTTCATGACGCTAATAGATGACATCTCTTGGCCATTCACCAACTCATTTGTAGTGGTATACTTGGATGACATCCTGATCTTCAGCGAGATTTGGGAAGAGCACCTCCACCACATCTGACAAGTTCTCCAAACACTGCGGAAACAAAAGCTATGTGCCAATTTGGAGAAATGCACTTTTGGCATGACTTGGGTTCAATATCTAGGATACATTATTGATGAATGAGGGGTGCATGTGGATCTAGCCAAGATCCAAGTCATTCGGGATTGGCCAACTCCAACCACTCTGATAGAGCTCTGAAACTTTCTAGGTCTTGCCAATTTCTACCATAGGTTCGTGTTGGGATTCTCTCATATCACTTGTCCGTTGAGTCAAGTCACCAAGGAAGGAGAGAAAGAAAAAATATTTTGGTCTGAATCTCAACAGAAGGAATTCATTGAGTTGAAACATCACCTCTTCCCTATACTCGTGCTCACATTACCAAACTTGCAACAACCATTTGAGATTGAGACAGATGCCTCTGACTATGCTATTGGGGCAGTCCTTACTCAACAGGGGCATCAAGTGGCATATCACAGTGAGACACTTTCACATACAGTCTAGAAGTATCCCACTTATGACAAAGAGATGTATTCCATTTTGCATGCCTGCCGACAATGGAACCATTACATTTTGGGGAAGGAAATGGTCATCCACACAAACCACGAGCCACTGTAGTTCATACAGATGCAAGGGAAGTTGCAGAATGATCGCCATCAGAAGTGGTCCACATACCTATAGAAGTTCCATTTGAATATCAAGTATAAGAAGGGCATAACTAATAATGTTGTTGATTGCCTCAACCGACCACCGATCATGGCGTTAACCACCATGCTCAACTCTTGTGGGAATGAGACTTCCAATTGGCCACTTCTCTACAAAAGTGACCCAGAATTCAGCCACACATACCAGATGCTCTTAGAGGGTCAGCAAGTTCCAGATTTCACCTCCAGGATGCCCTATTATGCCACCTGGGACACCTTTGTGTTCCTTCAAGCGAGTGTGCCAAGATGATTTGGGAAGCACACTATAGTTGGGCCGTTGGGCATTTCGGGCTCGAGAAAATGATGGTAGTATTGCAGAAGTATTTCTATTGGCTGAATCTTCGACAGGATGTCAGGAAGTACATTAGATCTTGCACTGCTTGCACCATTGCCAAACCAACCATCAAGAAGCAAGGCCTCTATACTCCTCTACCTACCCCTAGTCGACCTTGGGAATCCATCTCCATGGATTACATGTTGGGCCTTCCTTCTACTAAGCATGGAAACGACTGTGTTTTTGTGTTCATTGATAGATTCTTAAAGATGGCCATTATGGTTGCCTACAAGAATAATATCACAGCGGAAGCCACTGCTAAACTCTTCTTTGAATGAGCGCGGGTACACTTTGGGATCCCACAGTCTATCATCTCAGGTCGAGACAACACGTTCCTCAGTACATTTTGGTCTAGTCTCTGGTCGATGCTGGACACCAAGCTCACTAAGTCCACAACTTTCTATCCCCAAACTGATGGTCAGATGGAGGTCGTCAACAGGATGATCATACACATTCTACGCATGTACAACTTAAAGCATCCACGCACATGGGATGAGAACCTCCCCTATATCTAACACAACTATAACCGGGCTTTCCACAGCTCGACTGGCCACAACCCTTTTCAGGTGGGCTTGGGATTCCAGCCACTATGTCCCATTGATGTGGCCATGCCATTTGCAACTACTCAGGAAGATTCGAACCATGTCCAGTCTAAAATTTATAAGGAAAACAACTTCCACTACAAGAAAAAAGGTCATTGGTGAGGGTCATGCTTGTGATGGACCTTTAAGGTCTATCACCAATGTCACATATGGTGACGGTCTTTAAAAAGGTGTTGTTGTAAGTGTATATAGTGATGGTCCTTTAAGGTTTGTCACCAAATCCATTTTCAATGACACTTTTGGTGAGGGTTGTTAAAGGCCCGTCACTAATTCTCTCTTTGGTGACACTTTTGGTGAGTGTCTTTAAAGGCCCATCACTAATTCTCTCTTTGGTGACACTTCTAGTGATGATCTTTTATTGACCATCATCAATGATATTTTTTGTTACTTTTGGTGACGGTCAATAAATGTTTGTCATCATTGATCATTCCAATGAGATTTTGATGATGCTTCATGCCCGTGACAGACCTTTAAGGTCTCTCACCAATGTCACATATGGTGACGGTCTTTAAAAATCGTTGTTGTAAGTGTATATAGTGATGGTCCTTTAAGGTTTGTCACCAAAGCCATTTTCAATGACACTTTTGGTGAGGGTCGTTAAAGGTTCGTCACTAATTCTCTCTTTGGTGACACTTTTGGTGAGGGTCGTTAAAGATCCATCACTAATTCTCTCTTTAGTGACACTTCTATTGATGATCTTTTATTGACCCTCACCAATGCTCTTTTTGGTTACTTTTGGCGATGATCAAAAAATGTTCGTCATCATTGATCATTCCAATGTGTTCTTGATGACGCTATGTACCTCTTACTATATTTTTTGTCAAAAGATAACTATTTAAGACCATTTTTGTGGAGTCTTTTTTGTTATGTGTCCAAGGTCATAGTGGTTATAATAGTCAGCGAACTTGTTAAGAAATAATTAGTGTGTATAATGTCCCTCAAGTCATAAGAATATATTTTTCCTATGAG